>UELU01142252.1:28592-108918 GCA_900490025.1 Megastigmus dorsalis
GGGGGGGGGGGGGGGGGGGAGGGGGAGATGAGCGAAGTATTCTGCCGGAGACTTGGTTTTATATGTATGTGTGCGCTCTTGCGTAGAGGGAGGATAGGAGGAGGGGAAAGAAAGAATCATGCCGCGGTACAAGAGCTCGTAAATTTCCTTATCTTCGATTCCTGCACCCCCGCGATTCTCGACCCCCGTCGTTGTTCGTACATGGAAAAATAGCCCTCGTTAGATTATTGAAGTCGCGACCTCCTGCCCCTCTGCACTGCACCCTCCTTAGCTCCGAGCAGTATTGTTGTGCACGGGCCCCCGGAATGAGAGGAAAATGAAAAAGCTAATACCTTCATAATTTAGCTTCGGACAGAGTGCAGTTATAAATTAGACGATCTATGAATGTTTAATACGCTAATTCATAATTATAATGCCTGTCTATAATTTATGAATAAATGGATAAGCCATCAAGAGTAGATTTTATGTGTCGAGGTGTAGTTCGTTTGTATATATAATCGAAGCTTTGATCAGATGTTAATATCTTGTTATGGAGGAATTTTGGGGAGCCAAAAAAAATATTTTGTACATACATTATTTACTTTTAATTAATATCGGTAAAAGAATTTCTTACGTAATTTCAAACGCGTAGGAAATCACAAACATTTTAAATTCATATTTTATTCACTTTTCATATCAGCGTCGGTATCATTTCACGTGTTTTCGGACATATTATATATAAAAATAAACAGTAATAAAGGTAGCAACAACAGCGACTAGGTACATCTCCATTATCGCGGAGCCGTAGTATTTTACCAGAGAAGTTTCGCATTCGCTAGCACGATTCTCTGCGCTCGCTCAATCGTGAAATCGGGCATATCCTATATATCGGGGGCTAGGGCTGCAATCCTGCAGATTAATTCCCGAGGATCTCGTAACTTGCGCTTTGCGTCGAGCGCTTAAATCGCTTGCAGTGCGCGCGCTAGCCGCGAGTATTCGCCTCTCTCTCTCTGTGTGTGTGTGTGTGTGTGTGCGGAAAACCGACTAACAAAAGGAATTGCCGAATGAAGAAATGAAAGTCGGCGAAATTGAATGCGCCTGCGTGCGTTTGCCTACGCGGACACGCAAACAACACGACGAAGAAACTTGTAATTTCAAAGCTTAAAATGAGGTAAAAACTAATATTAGACGTAGGTTGTCGCTATGTTTCACAAAATTTAATCGATGTTTTGAGATTGTAACAAATATTTTAAAAACAATTTGAGCGAAAGCGTATTTCAGATAGACCAGCTAGATTAATACACAATAAGATTAATTATACTCGTGAATAGAATTTCATGAAAAAGTAAATGAGCATTTGGAAAGCTCAGAAAACGCATGGTACTGTACAAAAAAAAGTGGAATTTCAACTGCAGTGGTCTTAATTTTCTTTTCCACTGCACTTTTGTTTTAGCGAGGGTTTCAGAATACAATGCACTCTAAAAGCATGCCATTATTTATGAAGCACATAAAATAAAAGCTATAAGCGACAAATAATTATTAATAATTAATACATATTTTAAAAAAAAGCCTGACTATTTATAAACATTTCTACAATAACTTGTACATTCTTTTCCTTTTCAAAGTAAAAATTCGATAATTTAGAACGTTTAGACAATACCGACACAGCTTAATACCACTGGCACGTTTCCAGTTGATAAGTCGATAAGTCCCTAAATTGTCAATTTGTCTTTTGAGTACAATGTATATTTATCAAAATTGCTTAAAGACAAAAAAAAGAAGAACCAGAGACGACTCAGCAATGGGACCCTTACCTTACCCCTGCTTTACTATTTGGTATAATTTATAATGATGATATTGGAAAGAGCTGTATCTATTTTATAGCTGTATAACTGACATTCGTCAATAATTATATAGACACAGGATCGAAAAAGAAAATGTACGATAAGCCAGGATATTCTACGGAAATGAGAGGAAAAAAGATATGCTACAAGCCTGCGACACATAAAATAGGAAAGCTCTCAACATCAGAATCTGCTGGGTGGAGGCGCATTATAGGTTCGCGTGCAGCAGCACCAGCCCATGCAGAGGGCCGAGTTCTCTAGCTTGCGCGCAGGCGGACGCAACTACACTATACTCCGACGACATTTTGGCGAAGCTCACTTTATACGGCGATAAGTCAAGCGCGAGCCGCGCCAGAGAGCCGCGCGTCCGTGAAGTGAGAGAGACAGGAAGAGAAGAAAGGAGATCGAGCGCCTCCGCCTATGAAATATGCGTCTGGTTATCTTATTCTTCACCCACTTCTCTCTCTCTCTCTCACTCACTCACTCTGCCGAGAGCCCCCAGGGAGCAAAGAGAATGTGCCATGTACACATTGGTTGCATGCTCCTCATCCTTTCTCTCCTTGAGATCATATAGCACTCTTTTCTCTCCAGTTTTTGGCATGCCCGCTCTCTGTTCCTCTCTCTCTCTCTCTCTCTCTCTTGCGTTTTTGGCGCTACGATGCCATGGGCCATTGAGCGCTCGAGCGGTCTCGCGGTGGCGGCGGCGGCTGTCTTGTCGATTCTTCGCCGAGATCATTATTGTGTCGACTATATATATACGAAGGAGTCCGCGAAATGTGGCGACTGTCACATTAATGTCCCAGCGCTGCGTATCATCCGAGGGAGAGAGAGAGAGCGAACGAAACGCTCCGTTGCTCGCGCAGACCGCGTGACGCGCACGCAAGCTATATAATGCGGCCTCGCCAGAAATTCTTTCTCTCTTTTCTCTTTTGCTTCGAGAGAGCCTCTCTTCTTCTACGCTCTCTTACTCGTGAGCTTTTCGCTCGATTTCGTTACGACGTGTACATATCGGATGACATTATTGCAAGTTGATTTTAGTTTCGGCCAAGATAAGATTGAGAGGCGGAGGCGTGTGTACACCAGTTTCGCAATGGAGTGCGGGCTTTCTAGGACAATTTTGAATCTTTCAAATGTTCTAGTATTAGTTTCTTTGCACAGTCTGGCTACGGTACATCTATCATAATAATGTACACTGAGGAAACAATATTGTAACATGCGATTCGAAAATTGTGAAAATCATTTAATGAAATGTTTTATTAATATATTTAATATTTACATCTAGAATACAGATGTCCAATTAAAATGTGTGCATATATAACAAAGTGATGGAAACACGTATTTTCAGAAACACAGACCTAATTCTAACTCTGTAAGACTGACTTTCTATGGTGATTTAAATAATACTTATTTCTTCTTTCATATCTATGGACTAATGGATAGCTTTATAAAATTTTCGACGATAAAATATTTGTAAATAGTTTGCCGATTTCTAAATTCATTAATAAAATGATTTCATATAAACAAATAATTATTCTTAAGTATGCGTGTATACGTTACAGAAACTGCTATAGCTGAAAAATACTTTTAATTATCATTTTCTACCGAATTCTCAGCAACTGCTTCATTCTCTCATTTTAATTCAGTTAAGCTAACATGCACTCTAACTCCAATACTATTGACTTTTATGTATATCTCCGCGCGCTTCATAATCAAATTTTCTCTAGATATATAAGATCCACTATATTCAGTGTAACATTTCTAAGCTCGCGCCGAGGCAAAGCAACATCTCATCGTCCTCATTGCGTTCCAGGAAAAAAGACGATTAATCTTCCGTCGAGATACATAGATATGCACAACATTACGCGGCGTCTTTTTACGAGCAACAAACGATGCGACGCTGCACTCTCGCATAACTTGTAAAGCATAAACGTAAAACAATGGATTCTTCAAGATTTTAAAATAACTGTCTCGTTAAAAGCCCGTCGGCGGAAGACGACTACACGGGGACGGTATATACACTCCTAGTTTGGGCTCCCTCTCTCTCACTCTCCTCCTCCTCCTTACTAGGGAGAAAAATAAGAAAAGCTATTTTCATCGCGCTCGGTAAATTCTATCTTCGTAAGTGCGCGCAAGAGCCGCGTGCAGCAGCCCTCGGGCTTTTCAGGAACGCTCGGTGCAAGAAGAGAAGGAGGAGGTGGAGGAAGAAGAAGAAGAAGAAGAAGAAGAGCTGCTGCTAACGTCGTCTCGGCGCGCGCGTGCATTACGTATACACCAGCACTCGTATATTCCGCGCGCGCGGAAGAGCTCGACGCGAGCGAAAAGGTTCTTCTTCTCTCTAAACGTATGCAGTGACACGTTCCATCCTGCGCTGCTAGGCTGCTTCTCTCTCCGCGGGCTATACGCATAAGCACCGCCTCTTCTCTACCAGAGAGAGAGAGAGAGAGAGAGAGAGAGAGAGAGAGAGAGAGAGAGTGGGAGGGAAAAATATAATTTCTTTCTCTCACCCCGACGCAACTCTCCCTCTCCGCTATTCCTTTGCTTGCCGATGATACAGAAGCACGGGACTCGCTTTGTGTGCGTATATGCCTCCTCTGCGTGAATCATGGGCGTTGAAAAAAAAATCCTATATATATCGAGCGAGAGGGAAGAAGGTGGAACGATATCGCGAGATGGAATCTCGGCTACTCGCAGACTGACGACGAGATATGACGAAGAGCTCCATAAAATCGTATTCTTTATGTACGCACTGAGCGTTGGCTCTCTCTCTCTCTCCCTCTCTCTCTCTCTCTCTCTTGCTCCTCTCTATATCTTCTTAGCCTGGCGTGAAAATGAACGTACGAACGAACGAACGGTCTTTACTGATAACGAATTTTCGTGCGTTAGGTGAGGGAGTGTGCGTTAAGGGGGACGAGAGAGAGAAATTGCGGTTTGATCGAGGGGAGGGTAAAGCTTTTTAGATAAGTTGGCTCTGATTATCAAATTTGGAAAATTACTCTTTTCGTAATTCTGCGGCAAATGCTTTTTAATCATAATACAACATCTTAAATTTTAATTAAATTTATTGTACTATAGCATTTGTAATATTTTGAAATATGATAATTTCCGTTATTCGACAATAGCCAGAATAAAATTAATACTTAAGTTGATTTGCACAATTAATTATATATCAATACCTGAGAATTATACTAAAATACTTCCCGGATTCAAATACCAAATATGTATTGAGCCCTGATAAGAATACTACACAATATCCTGTAATCTTTAAATATAAAATCAACAAATTTGTCAGGATTTATCACATTTGAAATAATTATACATTATTTGTAAATTGGCTTTATTCACCCCATACATATTAAACCGTACGATAAATTGCAAAAGAAAATTGATCGGCTCTGCTCCACCTCGCACATACACACACACATGCTCGATCGCAGGAAAATAACTACATAAGTGCGTTGTTTGCATATCCGACGATTGAAATCTCGCAAGAATCGAGGAGAAAGTCCCTTCGGTCCGGCGAACTTTTCGCCAGGATCTCCCCGGCGGCGGCACAATCGTATAAATATCGATAACCCTCAGCTCGGCTTGCGCTTTAAAGCTGTGCTATATAGGTAGAAATGAGAATGAGGGAAGAGAGGGAGCAGCGGAGAAAGCGAGACAGAGAGCATTTTCGGCTCAACTCGGTTAACGGATTGGATCAGGAGCGTGACCGAACCTTATATAAGGTTCTCTAATGCATTACCCCGAGAGCGAGAGAGAGAGTGAGTGCGCATGCTGATACGTATATAGCGCGTAGTTCTCTCTGCCTCTCCCTCTCTCTCTCTCTCTCTCGCGGCACAGTGAGAGAGAGAGAGAGGCCGGAATGGAGTCGTAGGATAGCAATTTCGAACGAGCAGTAATAAAGCACGTCTGCGCGCCGAAATCCTGATGAATGGCCGCGCTTAGGCTTGAAATGGAGAAGCGACGAGCCACTCGCACTTACTCACTCACTCGCTCTCTCTCTCACTCTCTCTTGCACACCTACAGCCTTCTCCCTTTTACAGCACCCCATCGTTCCACCCACTTACCCCCTCCTCCCCACTCTTTCTCTCTCACTCTCTCTCTCTCTCTCTCTCCCTCTCGCTCTCTATCTCGCTGGCGCTTGCACACCGTGTAACGAAGCACAAGTGGCACGCACGAGCTCTCGCACTGAAACACATGCATGGAAACAGACACCAATCGGATTTCTATCCGCATCCGTGGCGTTCATTCGCATACCGCGTGTGAATCGTGATTGTGTCGTATGTCGCCGAGAGGGAAAGAAGACAGAGGGAGATATAGAGAGATAGAGAACGAAAGCGAGAGAGAGAGAGAGAGAGAGAGAGAGAGAGAGAGAGGGAGAGACAGGAACCATCATCCCCTAAATGTACGTGCAAAGCCACGTGGTAACATTTTGCGTGGGTCGAGAGAGAGAGACACAGAGAGAGAGAGAGAGAGAGAGAGAGAGACGCGGACGGGGAACGAACCCCCGATAAATCCGCTCATAGGCCAAATTGAGAATGTAAAATACATGCGTGCACACGTGGGATTTATCTGAATACAAGGCTAGATGAGCATGTATAACCAGGGACTCGCTTCGTGCGTATACCTTATTTATTTCCTGGAAATATGCGTCTCTCTCGCGAGTGAGAAAGCCGCGAAGATTTATGTCGCGTATCAGAAGAATTCACGCCGGAGAGTTGAATTTCAGAAAATTGCCTAGAATATTTGTGTATTCAGAGGCCTACACTGCCGGCATTAAGTATAATTTGTCGTAAGTTGAAAAATTGCTGCGCGTCTCCGATTCGCCAAGTCTGATAAATTTGGATGTATTAATATTCGCTTACACTATGTTCTTTTTTTTTTTTTTTTTTGAGGAAATGCTTGATTATAATTTATCGGAGATGGTGAAGAAGAATAGCATTTTTTGTTGATTTATTAACCGTTATTTGGAGCTATAGAGCTCGAAAATGAATGACGTAGTCGAATGATCATCGATGCTTTTTTTTATGATTTGGTTGAGCTATCACCTTTCCAACTGTAAATCAAAGTTAATGTCTACATTTCGAAGATATCCAAATTTTGTGCAATGCAGTCGTTTTTTATATTTTGTTTTAATTTTCGTAAAAGTACGTTAATGATATAAATGAAAAATAGAAATTGTTTTTATGCACTTCGTTTAATGATTCTGATAATGATTAATTATAATTAAATATAATTGTTATTATTTTTGTTTTAAAAAGAAATTTGTCTTTCCTAAAAACTAGAAATTTCCATCCTATGACGCTTTTCTTGGAACATCGAAAATTAAAAACTAAGTTACCAAAGCTGCTCTATACTGTAAATAGTTTCAAAGGGCTGTTTATTTTAAACCAAATAATAATAATTTGAAAAAGAATTGAAAGGGCAGGCAAAATAGGAATATTCGATATAGTGGAGGCAAGTGTACAGGAAGGTTATAGGAGGCAAGCTAGTGTACCCATAGCAGCAGCGACTTCTGGGCTCCTAAATCAGCCTCTGTGTCGTGATTCATGGAGGGCAACCTCTTGGCCCCTTCCCTTCCTTCGCTCTCTCCCTCTCTCCCGCTCCATACTCGGTCCACCCCCTTTCCTCACCACCCTTACCCATCCCACGATATACACTCTCTCACTCTCGCTCTCCCGCGTCTCGGCTCCTTCCACGTTGACCTCCCGTGCGACCTTATACCTTCGCGCTTCCATCCACCTGCGTGAAACTCGTATCAGCTTTCATTCACTAGCAAGAGAGAGAGGGAGGGAGAATGAGCTAGACTTTACTTTACAAATTTTCGCAGTAGCTGACACTGCGCCTTTTGCTCCTCGAGTAAATTATGGCCACGAGTATCCTCCTTTAGTAGAAAACTCGTGTATGCAGCGGGTATAGTCGCTTCATTTTCCTTTACAATAACTCGGTAAAAATGTTGCTTAATTGACTTGATATAATAGAGAAGTAGCCATGAAAAATTGTGAGTGAATAGATCAAAAGTGAAACGATTCGCGCGTATAAGTTATTAAAGATTTTCGTGGCAGCATATATAGACGATCGCGGCCCAAATGACTTTTTTTTTTAATTCAAATGCTTCATCACCTATAAATAACGTTTTATTTCCATAAAATATTTTTGATACTCGCGCGAGCGTTTAAAGCCCACAAATCTCCCATACATCTCCAAAGTGAATTCTTGTGTTTTTAGACAAATGATAAATTTCTATCCGCTGGCTGTCCCTCTCCCGATCTCCTCCATCTGTATTCCAACATCTTTTCCACGTATATTCAAATCGTGGCTTGGGTGTTCTACTCGTAAAACTCCAAAATTATCGTCCCCCTCCGCTATCCACACACACACACACACACACACACACACACACCTAAATACACCCAGCCACACATAAGTGTTTTGTATAGGCACGCGCGAGCGCGAATCAATTGTTCCGCTCAACAGCCGCAAGGAATATATAGGAAAAAGAAAAGGATTATAGCTGGAGCTAATCGGGAAAATATGCAGGAACACGGTATTCGCGCTGTATAGGCGATCGGAGCGTGTGCAGGGGGTCGGTCGGTCGAGCTTCATAAAACACACCTCGCAGGAAGAGAGTCGGAGATATCTGTAGGAGAGGGCCATTTTCGAGCTCATTGAATAGACAGCCATGATTCTATGACCGCGAAGCTGTGCCAACTCCATTGTAGCCTCCTCCAGCCGGCACTTTATTCCCTTAGTCTCTTCGGGCCCCGCGCGCAAGATCTTCCTCGCGTTTATATTGCTTTTTGTAAAAGGACCGCTGCGGTGTTATGGCCTATTCTATAACTGACAATGAATATAAGCTCCGTAGCTGCCCTGCTGCTGCTGCTGCTGCTGCTTCTGCTCCTTCTGCTCCTCCTGCTCGCTTCGAACTAATATCGATAAAACACCGTTCTACTTTGAACCTATTCATTACCGCCAATTTCCGACATCATGCATCAGCTTTACCTGCAGTTTTGACTCACTCGCCAGCTGGTAAGTACTCGATTTTCTGGACACTCGAAAACTTACAATATCACTGAATTCAAATTTAAGTATATAAGCCAAGTTATAATATAGACTTTTATAATACAATATAAAATATACGGGATAAAATTTGATATTAAATTAAAACGATTAAAGAGGTCGACAGTGTCTTACTATCCGTTTCTTCAACTGATTTTTCCTCGAGTCTAACCAAAGACTCTTTGCCTAACGTGAATTATTCAAATTAGAAGTAACTTGTATGTGTTTAGCGCACGACATTGACAAATAGACGCGTACGCCATTAACTGTATTTTTATCGAAGGCTTTGCGTCTTCCTTTATCAAGGTAGAACTGGAAAGATACGTCTAAATTATGGGCTTTACTTTTTCTCGTCTAAACTCAAGAGGAAGACGCGATTATACACCGCGGCCCTTTCGTAAACTCTCTACAGGTATATACATTTTAAAAGAGCTGGCACGAAAGAGAGTAAAATGTTTGGAACGTGGCGTATATATATATATGATTTTGTGTGCAGTGCAGCGTGCGCGGTGTGCAGGTAAAGTCGATTTCGACTTTTTCATCCAAGAGGATGTGCGACGCGCACTTCGCGATATATATATATATATATGTATATATACATATCTTATAAAGAAAGCAGGGCATGAGCAATGGGCAATGTGGTGGAGGAGCTCGCTCCGTAATAATGTTGTCTTCGTCGCGGTTCGATTTTATTTGCCCGTGGCGCAAGAATGTAGCCTACAGTCCAGCTCAAAATTCAAGGTGGTTGCGCAACCTCACCACGATTCGGAAGAGAGAGAGAGAGAGAGAGAGAGAGAGAGAGAGCCAACCACGTTCAACGGCTGCAAGAGCAAGAGAGAAAGAGAGAGAGAATATGGTCGGTCTTCGCTTCGGAAGAGAGTGAAGTCGAAAACGAGTTTCCACAAAGTACCTGTTGTGTGTGTGCGCGCGCGCGAGCCCAACGGCCACGTCGAAAGTGTACTGCCGGATCGCCGCATGTGCCGCGCGCGCGCACAGAGATTACAATCTCTTTAAATTTAGAACTTCCACACCACTATATATGCCGGTATGTGTGTGTGTCTATGCCGTGCCTCTCTCGCGCCGCGCGTTGCAGCCTCGCACACACGGCTGTGGATTCGGAAATGGCTTCACATTGATTTTTATTTTATTGGAATCCGATGAAACGGAATCTCTTCTCTTTTTTTTTCCTTCCTCTCTGGAGCTCGTTTGTTTTTATGCCTTTTTAAAAGCTGAATTTCAGTGATTGCGTCTTTCTGCACGCAATAAAAAAAGAATCGCGTGCTTTGAGTGATATTATTCAAAACTCTACACATTATCGTGCTATTGTTTTGAAGGTATTTGCTTTACTTTCTGTTCATAAAGAACGTCTTTCAAATGCATCAACTATCTTATGCAAAATGAAATAATATCAGGGTGATTTTAGGGTAGCACATTTAATGTCATTGGAATTACTTTTTATGAAAAAAAAAAAAGAATAAATTTTCAGAATAATAACAATAAAAAATCCTATTCCCAGTGTTATGAATATTATTTTTATCGAAATCCTAATAACAGAAGTTATGCGTAACGATGCTGAACATAAATTAAGAAGTGTACAAGAATAAGTATAATAAATAGTTCTGGAGCAGCGAGGATAACTGCTCGCTTTCGGTATGCCAAATTATTCTGGTAAAGCTCCGTCATTGAAAGTCGGGTAAGGTATATATACATCCCCCTGCCACGCGAAACTTGGTGCCGAGGGGGGGGGGAGGGGGCGTGGAGGCGGCGACGATCAAAACGCCATGAACGTTCGTCACCAACGCTGCTCTCGAGAGCCGAGAGAGGATAACGATGAGAATTGGCCTCTTGCAAATGCATTAGGCAGCAGCCTCGAGCCCTCGCCCATATAACCAAGCGAATCCGCATTATTATATAGCTTTGTATCCCCGCGAAGGGGAATGACGGTGGGAGAGAAATCTTTTTCTTTCCCCAAGCCGAGAGAAGAAAGAAAAAAGAAAAAGAATAAGCGGCGCGCAGGCACGGTAGGAGTCGGAGAGAGCGTCGAGCTGATAAAATAGAAAAACCGTCAACCGCGTGCGCGCGCGCGCGGCGTAAAGCGAGTATAGCTTTCGCGAGGGCATCGAGAGAAGGCCGAAAAGTATAAATTTCTTTAATGGCGCTAATAATTTCATATCGCATAATTTACTTACTGCGAAACGTAACGCCAGTAGCTACCAGAGGCATTAACGAGGAGCCTAATATTTATGTGCCACTCGCGCTTCGCTCCGCTTGCCACCAAGATAACACTACTCCCTCTCCTCTCTCACCTCTCTCTCTCTCTCTCTCTCTCTCTCTCTCTCTCTCTCTCTCTCTCCAACAGTACGCGAGCGCGCGTGCGATTCGCCTTCTATTTCTTTTCTCCTCTTTCCGCTATCTCCTTCATTCTTGCGTCTGTACTTTAAGCAGATAAAAATCCCTTCTGGCCGGGGGTGAAGAAAAAAAAGTAGAAGCAGAAGCAGCATCAGCAGCGTGGCTGACTGGGTGGCAAGGGAACGAGGAAAGAAAGAGAGAGAGAACACTGGGAGCGCGCGACTTCAAGATAAAGAAGAAAGTAAAGAATTTAGAGGTTCCGCTGATTTAGATGCGCGAACGAATGAATTTCATCTATGTAAATTGTACACTCCGCGCGAGGAATTATTTTGGCGCAGATTGCGATATCTGATTTGACTATTACACTTTTGTGCTCCTGATCGAATACATTTTTTATTTTGTAAATAAGATTTTTGGATGTGTGGGTGAATGGATGGAAAATACAAAGGAATAAAGATAAGTTTGTTATTGTTGGACCCGATTTACTTCCGAATCAGTTGTTCCGAAACAAGCTCTATTTTTTACGAACCATCAAAACAGCATGGTGAACTTAAACTATACTGCATTGATTTTCTTGGATGTAAAAAATGGTAATCTCGATGCTTAAAAAGAAGAATCTTAAATTAATTCGTATGTGAGACAATCATTACCATGGATCTACAATATTTATATTGTATATGCGAGCTCTCCAAAATAGCTGAATGATGAGAAAAAAATAAAATGTTGGCGACAATTTTGTACAAAAACCGATATACCAAAATTGTATTAGCAAAATGAGAAAAGAAAGATTTGCAAGTCCGATGCGGACACCTCTGAACAAATGCCAAATAGGACTTGAAGGATATAGAATCTGCCCATCTTAGGACCAAAGTCAGGTTATACACACGATCGTGGCGTGTCAATGTTCGAGCCTGACGCTGGTCCTGCACTCTGGTAGTGCATATATATGCGGTATACGTATATAAAGCGTCAGTGGCGACGGCGGCGGCGGCGGCAGCAGTGCAGCGGTGGAACGTAATGTCCGCGTGAATATATGCCGGCTGGCCGGCTGGCCGAATGAAAAAGCTTAATGCGCCATTATTTACTTGATAGTGGACAAGCTGGTCTCGCAAGCGGCCGCTCTCTCTCTCTCTCTCTCTCTCTCTGCCCGGCACGTGTTTACGCGTTTATAACAGACGTGACGTAGTGTACAGCGCGGTGCGGCCTGCAGCGGTGTGCGCTCTTTCTACCTCTCTCTCTCTCTCTCTCTCCCTTTTAACCCTCTCCATCTCTGGGCAGCCATATGGGTGAGCTGTTTTGCGATGCATCTCGCATTACCGCACAGGGCCGCCGGTAATGCACACGCGATTCACCTCACTCTCTCTCTCTCTCTCTCTCTCTCTCTCCTCTGGGGTACAGGCAGGCTACGACCCCCCACCCCCACCCCTCCCCCTCCAGTCGGACGCGCGCGCGTTTATCAGTTCTTCTCTCTTTCGCTCTCGACTCTATCTTGGTTTCTCTCTTTTCATGCGCGAGTGCACCCGGGATACACTGCCTATGTATGTATATTCTAGCGTGTATTTTATTTAGAGGTCCGCTGAGCGCGCGGCGAAATTATGCCATAATTAATGAAACTAAACTATTAATTAAAATTCCATTGTCCCATTATAAATAATTAGTCGTTAATAACCGGGGCGACTGCACACCGGGCGAGTGTGTGTAATTGGAGAACGCGCGCGCGAGGATTGAACGCGAGGTGAGACCTTTGTTTGCATTCGAATCTGATAGGTGTGTGTGTTTTAAATAGGATAAAATGGCTTCATTATCATAATGATTCTGTTACCGAATTTATGGGATTGAGGATTAGTGAGCGATTTTCTTCAAAAGTGCGGAAATTGTGACTGAAATTTAGAATACACGGTATACTGTTTATTAAACTTACGGGAAGTGAAAATACGATGTCTTTTAATTAAATAAGTTATATTCATTAAATTAAGTAAAATGCTTATACTTACAAGGGGAACCCAAGGAGTCCGGGGACCGATTTTGATGAAACTTTACAGAGACATTCTTTGATCGAAAATATCAGATACCTGTGTCGTAATTTAGTCAAATTTTTTTTAGTTACAGTTTAGAGTTAATGCCCATTTTATCCAAATCTATGAGAAATCATGGTTGTCTTAAAACCTTTATTGCTTTATTAAAACCTTTTGCTTTATCAAAATTAACTTGATGTTCGATCATTCATTATTTTTGAACGAAAAGTGCTAATAACTTGTTTAAAAATGCAAATGAAAGCTTATTATCTATACTTTTGATATAATTTTTTTTGCAATATTCTTTACGATATATATTGGCCTTGCAATAAAGGTTTTAAGACAACCATGATTTCTCATATATTTTGATAAAATGGACATTTGACTAAAATTCGAGACACGTATCTGATATTTTCGACCAAAGAATGTATCTGTAAAGTTTCATCAAAATAGGTTTCCTGGACTCCTTGGTTCCCCCTTGTTAGTTTATATTAGTAGATGTTTTTCTTTATAAAGGCTGGAACTTCAATCTATGAAAACCGATTCATAGTGATGATTACTTTGATAATTTTTACATTAATTTTAATGTATAGTTTCAAAAAGATAATATGAAATTAATGGTGTCGAAGGAAGGCAGAAGCAGTCGAATAATCTTTATAATGTCGATGAAAACGAAAGTTCTTTACGATAAGGTTTATAATAGTAATTTAGGTATTTCGAGGGTTATGATTACGAACCTACATCTGCAAACTTGCTTAATCCATCGGCAAATGTGGTCCAGATATGTTTATCACTCGCCAATAACTTGGTCATAGTTCCAGCATTTCTTGACAACTACCGCAATTTACACGTGATCAGAAGAGAAAAGCAAACGTTTAACTTACCAATAACAGATTGCTTATGAGAAAATAACACTGTGAGAAGCTTACACCTTACCCAAATCGTGCCCCCTCAGACTTTTATCCAATCAAAATTTAGTGTCGAAGCTCTGACTACCGCCGCGATGCACTTAGCCGCGAACACGCGATAGTTAATCTTGCGCGCGTCAAAGGTTACATACGACAGGCGTCAGCATAGCGTGCGAAACCATAGGGAAGAGTCAGCAACGTGCATATCATACCCCACCGGGACTTGGATGACACGTTCCAATGTGTATATGCGTACAGAACACGTCGCACCGATCGCGCGCTGCACGTCCAGAGAGAGAGAGAGAGAGAGAGAGAGAGGCGCTCGTATGCGCGTACATATAAATGAAAATTGCGCGCTTTGCACGCGCGCATCAGCACACGAATTCGCAAGAGCTTCGAGTGTGTGACACCTTGCCGAGAAGGTGGAGAGTTGCGAGGCATCCATACTAAAGAGAGCTGATTGTACACGAGGGGGAATTATGGCGCGAGTGTGTCTCTGTTTAGGCGCCATCGGTCGCGACGACGCTACGAAGCGGTGAATTTTTTTTTTGGCTACCGCCACTTCCGCTCCTCGAGACGATCACACGCAATTTCAAGGACACGCGGGCTACCGAATACGCATAGTGTATTATATATACGCGATTGGTAGAGCAAAAGCTTATTGTTTCGCGTCCTTTTAAGTTACGAGTCGCGCTCGACCATCATCTATAAATAGTTGTCAGGCCAACAAGTGTTTTTTTTTTAAGTCTCCCTTTGTAGCGTGAAGTAATTATAAACCTGACACGGTTTCTAAATTTTAATTGGAGTTTGGGTATTCGAAGAAGGCTTCTTCCTGCTGGTTTTTTGATAACTGTTTGTGGTATTTCATATGCAACTATTTGAATAAAATGTAATTTCATTGTAAGATTATTGTATTTGTGTTGATTGCACAATAATTATAAAAAAAATGTGAATTTTATAATCTATTCATATGTGTTGGCGCTCAAGACACTAATTTTAATTACGATTTAATTAAAAAAACTACCTAGAATCATTATCTTTTTCTAGCTAATTAATCCAATTAAGTGAACAACTTACAAATAAAATTGCTAATTAAGAAAATTATGCAAACAAGACAAAATGAACAAGGTGCGTATAATAAGCGCAATCGTTTGAAATACAATTTACCCGATGTACAAATGTATGAAAAAGAAAGATGATGGAGATCGCAGATTTTAATTAAAATAAAAAAGTATTTTTTACAGACAGAAAATGTAAGGATTAAAAGAGCAGCAGCAGCCTGATTCCGATATAAATTTCAGCATAAAAGAGGAAAAAAGGACAGAGCAGGCGTAATTCTCCATAATTTTCGCATAGATCTAAAGTTTATTTAAAGCATTCCTTGGCGATGATCCTCCGCTGCTATCACCCCTCCCCCCCCCCTCCCTTTCATCCTCTCTTTCTCCCTCACTCTCTCGCGGCGAGTAAAAATATTAGTTGCCATAGGAAAGAAGTAGTCAGTGGCAGGACATAACGAAGACGCAGTGCTCCGACGGAGCTGAGCGCATGGGAGAAAGAGCGAGAGAGAGAGAGTGCTGAGAGTACGCGATACGAGGCAGTGGAGCGCACCGGCGCCCATGCCGGCTCCGACGAGGCGCCGGCATCACTTCCGCCTTTCTCTCTTTCTCTCTCTCGTTCCCTCTTTTCCTATATCCCGAGAATCTCTTTTTCCTTCTCGCCAGAAACGCGCCCCCACCGGGGCTCTGCCGGGTGTGTTCGCCAACGTCTCTCCTGTGCCCGCGCCAAACTCTCGCGTCTCCTCCGACCCCCTCTACCTATACCTACTCCAGCCTGGCTGTATTCGCGAGCACGCGCCAGGAGCGTCGCGAGAATTCTCTATGAGCGATAAATATAAATGTGTGTATATGCAAGCGATGGACTGCACAGGAGAAAGACGAAGAGCCGATGACCGATCGGCCAACAACTTGGGTGTCTTTTCTGCAGCTCCGGCTTCGTTGCCTACTTTTTGATTCGATCGAATGTATTTATTGTTGTCGCGTTCTGTGCTATTCGAAGTACTCGGATGCACGTTATATATTAATATATGTATAATACGCGGAAATATTGGCTAAAATCTTCCATAATCATAAGTAACTCTTATTTCGACACGCTCACATAAACTAATTTTTTAATGCAAAGTAAACAGAAAAAGCGAAAGTCCAATGGAATTCAGATGGAAAACTTGATATCGAGTAGTCAAAACGTAGGTTTCTCGCCTACGAAAGCTCGTTTATCTTCGTTTATCATCCATCCTCTGCAATCAAAATGCATTTTATAGAGCAAAATATACGGCAAGCCATCGGCATACACGATAAATTCAACGCAGCGCAACCACACGCTATCGCATCTAAGAGTTAACATCGATATGCGGTGTGAATCAGACATGCCTGCAGATTCGAGAGAGTGAGAGAGTAAGAGAGAGCGACGAGCTGCGAGAGAGGAAGTGACAAAGTACAGCACGCAGAAATAAAACGAGAATAGAAGCGCGGCAAAGTGAAGAAGAGACAGAGAGAGAGAGAGAGAGAGAGAGAGAGAGAGAGAGAGAGAGAGGGACAAGCACACAACTCTCCGCGTGCGGCATGTGAGCCGCATATGCAATGAGCCGCCCGAGGGATAAATAACTGGTGGCAATAAGCTCGCGCGAAATTACGAATCCTGTCATTCGTCGTAGTTGGTGCGCGCCTCCCCCTCGGCATATATACGCTATATACTGTCCACACGCGCGCACACACCGCGTGCGCAGCATCACACGCAGCTTGCCGCCGCGGCGTTTCTCTTCTCCTCGCCTCCCCCTCTCAGTCGTCCTCACTCATATTTAAACCTAAAACGCGCTTTTTGCGCGCCGACCCTCCGCAATCATATTGCTATAACTTTGCGGCGGGGAACGCGTGGAGTGCGTGAAAATTACTTAACTTTGGTATTTTCGGAAAATGCCGTCCTCCTGTCCCCCTTTTCGCCACTCGAATATTTAGGATGCTTTTGATGAGTTTACGACTTTATTATGCATGTGTGGAAGTCGTTTGCTGCCCCATACATTCTTTTGGCAAGGTTCGCGCGACGTGCAGTTCTTTAATATTGAAAGAAGCATTGTGATGGTTAAAATGAAGAATGTAAGAATTTTTTCGTTTACAGCACGAAGTTTAGATTTGCATTTCTTTAATCAACTATATAAGAACATTATTTTTCAGCTTTTCTATTAGACGTTAATTACGCCCCCTTTAATTACTGTGCCTTTGATGTATTTTTTCTACTAAGATCAAAGGCTTGACCCATGGAAGCTTTTTCGAATGCTGCGAAAGTCAATTAGAAAACAATATTGTATAATTATAATATATATTATAATATAATAATTATAATATATGATGTTCAATTTATTACACTTTGTTTGTGAGAACCAAAAATTTGAATGTCACAATCAAATTATTTGAACAAATATCACGCTTCCAAAGGTATGGATGTCACAACCAAAGTCAGCTGAAAGAGATTTAGATGGGATGGCAAGAGCTGGCTGTGAGATCTCAATTAAAACGGAATGGTCAAGATGTAATAGTTTACACAGAAGCAAAAATTTGGACGCTACCACGAAATAATGGCAACTAATGGTTTTTGAATGTGACAAACAAGGAATTATGGCTCTGGCAACAAAATGTTTGGTCGTTGTGAGCAAAGTCTTTGCTTCTGGCAGCTGTATATGACTTTGTATGCTACAACTAAATCTTTTCTTTCTGTGTAGTTGTCCACTTTTTGTTTTCTTTTTATTTATTTGGATGTGGGTACATATTGGGACTCGATATGCCACCATTCATATGTATGCCCAGTGGGACTTTTTAATTTATGTAAGATGTCAGGCGAGGTTTCATGCGGGCCCTACTCTCGGACAACTCTTCCACCCTGACGGAATGCAATAGACGCATTATTAAAACTTCAAAAACCCACCACCCGCGGTCACGAATAAGATTCCATAATTTCCTGAAAACATTTTGTTTTTGTGAAAAAATTACTGGAGCCGGGAATCGAACTCAAGACTTCTTGGAGCATCCTAGCTTGTTTGAGAAGGCAAGCGCCTTACCGCCTGAGCCACGGCTGCTTTTATAGTTTTCTACATTAATCAATATTGAATTCCACAGTAATTGACTCTGTCGTTGCTTAAGGGCATATACTAATACTCGCGCGCCCCCTTTACTCAAAGTAGACTTAGTTTTGAAACTTTATATGTATATATATATATATGGAAGAAGCTTTAGGAATGAAAGGATGACCTTTTACTTAAATTTATTTAAACACAAAATGTAATTATAATTAAGCGGTTCAGTCCAAATAAATTGTAAAAGAAAGTATAAACTCTTATTATTATCTTATTAATATCTTTTTTAAGGGAGCCAAAATAGAATATATATATTATATTTACATTTTGTGTTTAAACAAATGTAAGTCAAAGGTCATCCTTTCATTCCTAAAGCTTCTTCCACAGCGAGAGGAATCCTGCAAAGCGCAATCCCGTTTGTCATCCTGTCAGAGGAAGAATAATTCTCTGCGCTCGCGCTTAGAAGCATAAAAAATGTCCTCAAGACACGCCAAATTCTTCTCGCCAAGATCAATGGTAAAAAGTAAGAGTCGAGGCAGGATCTGTGACGAGATTAGACCGATTGAATGAAGATTCATAGGGCTCGCCATCGCCGAAGCACGTACACACAGATTCACGAACACTCGGAAAGCAAGACAGAGAAAGCAGATAGAGAGGATCTGAAGCGCACGACGCAACACACACCGGCCGTGTGCAGCTTTGGAGAAGGTGAGAAAGAGATAAACAGTGACGCACATATATGTATATACATACCATCGTGCTATAGGATGGAAGAGAACGCAAGCGAAAGAGAGAGAGAGAGAGAGGTAGAGGTAGAGAGAAGCCGAGCCGCAGAGAGCCAGACGCTGGTAGGATATTTATTGTAACGAGGACTTATGGCGACAGATTTAGGAATTAGGGTATCACGGCAGGGCCGGCCCTCGGCCTCCCTCTCTCCCGCTTTCTCTCTCTCTCTCTCTCTCTCTCTCTCTCTCTCTCTCTCTCTCTCTGGTAGAGCCCAGAGAAGGGGTTTCCATGGAGTCCCCGCGAGATACGCGGCAGCGACTGCAGGTCTGGTGTAACCTGTGCAGCAGCTGCAGCAGCAGCCTACGCATGTATATATACACGTGTGTCTCTTGGACGGCGCGTATGGAGCCACGTGATACCGCAATAATCCACGTGGATTATCCGGCGTGTTCGGGCCAGCTACGCGACTTCCTGTGGGGTGTATACGCGCGCGCGCGTGTGTGTAGGTGAGCGAGGAGCAGAGGAGGTTGAGAGAGGCTATCGGCGCCGGACCGCTGTGCTACACTGCTGCGGGGCTCAGTGCTGGTCTACACTGCAGAGAGAGAGAGAGAGAGAGAGAGAGGAGGGCGACTATCGTATGGCGGACACTCGATGCACGCGCGAGACTAGCTGTTTTCGCCTTGATAAGTGCCCGCCTACTCGCCGATTTATGTCGCGCTCTCCTTTATTACTGCGATTCGTCATTTCGGCTCGAGCTGCTGTTGCTGCTGCTGCTGCTTGTCTTGATGCCTTCACCTGTTATATTCTCCAGCCCGAAAGCTCTTTCACTATTCAATTATTTTAATTACGACAGCTTGCCACCGTAAATATCCCTATTTGTTTATATAGCTACAAATTTTAATAATGTATTGCAGCTGCACCTAATAAAGTGCAAAATACAATGAAACAAAAGCGATAAAAATATTGCTACTCGAGAGTACCGGCAGAAGCAGCCACGCCAATGAATTAGCGCAGATTACTCATACACACTTAGACGCGACTGTCGATCTGTATAAAGAGATAAGTTACGGTCTATATATAATAAGCTCGGCGATCGCACGGGCGAGTTAAACGTTGCGCGGTCGCGCAATTGCGAGCTGACTATCGTCCGTTTACGCCTCTCTACGTGCCGCAAATTTATAACCACTTCGCGCATCGTGCAGCCCGTCGCGTCCGTCGCGCGTCCACATATATATAGCGTAGTAAGCCCCGCCTGTATGTGTGTGTGTGTGTGTATAGTGCAGTGCGCGCGAGTTGTGCATCGTCCCGTACAATACAGGACGTCATGCCTAGATGATTTACTTGGTCGCTGGCTCAGTAGAGCAACCGCAAGACTGTGTGTGTTGTGCGTGTGTGCGCGTGTGTGAGTGCAATGGACAGCGTATATACCCTGATAAACTTAGAACGAGAGACAGATAGAGAGAGAGAGAGAGAGAGAGAGAGAAAGAAAGAGCGTGCGAAGACGCTAGCACTGCATGTGCACACCGGCCTCTTTGCGCGAGCGTGTGGCAGTAGCTGTAGGTTGGACTTTGAATTTATTTAATGGCTCGACGCTTTTGACGGCCTGCCGAGCGATGTTTATCAATATTGTCTCGTATCCTGAGGCTTGTGCGTAATTGGGGAACTTATATAATTTGTATGCTATATGTTTAATTTTGATGAACTTATGATTAAACTAGTTTCGAAGCAAAACAGAGATTTATTCGCGAAATCTGAAAATTAGATAAATTAAAATACTTTTGAATTTTCTGGATTTCTTAAATAAATTTTCGAATAATTATGAATTTATGCATTTTGTATGGAGTTTCTGGATGTATAAATCGTACAAAAAGAAATCAAAATATTGTTAAATGTTTTTGCGCACTTTTTTGTTTTGCTATACCAATCATACGTGACGTTCCTATAAGTATGAACTATGAGAAACTGTCGCATCGCTTAAAATATTGCTCTATATATATCATGGAACATTTTTAAAGAAAGATTAATGGCTATGTATCTATTCACTGATTGCCGAATCGATTACATTATCAAAACAGAGACGACAGAATTTAAATCTTCTGAATGAATGGCTCATTATAGAAGGATATCGCTTAATGTCGCATAAAGTATAGTTTCCATGAAGAGCAATAAATTGAAATTGTAAATCGTAAATTAAAACAGTCGCGTTTAATATCCATTAATTATGCTTTAAAAAATTATCACAAATATCTATCTCGATAATCGATATTTGTTAACAAATTTAATTACATCAAAAATGTAATAAAATATACAATGTATTAAATTTTAATTGCAACCCAAATTCGCTTCAGCGGATAAACACAATGACAAACAAAATATGCAGCTATGCACACGACACGAGCCCTTCCATAAATCCATATAAATGTTTACCTTACCTATTCAGCCTAAAGATATAAATAAGTGTATATACTCTTTTGCACAACTAAAGAGAAGAACAGAAAATTCGACGAAGAGAAAGAGCAAAATGAAATTTGAAGATGCGAAAAGAGAACGAAAAGAAAGGAGAGAGAAATCGTTGCTCGCGCACACACACACACACGCCCGCGCATGCGTGAACAGCACAACTTTATCACGAACGCTCGCGCGCGTCAGCCCAGCGAGCGCAGGGCTAACAAAAAAAGGGAGACAGAAAGGGAAGTATACAGCCAGTGCGAAAGAGAGAAAAACAGAGAGATGGACAAGAACATTCGCAGTTTCGTAGTCATCCTTCTCACACCTATATATACGTGTGTGCAGTGGGTAAAGGCTACGGTGCAATGGTGTTGGAGAGCTTGCCGAGTAGTAGCAGCAGCAGCAGGGGGTTGGAAAAGACAGTGAGACAGGAAGAGAAAGAGAGACAAGAATGGAGCGTCACTGGCGAGGCTGCAGCACAGGGAGGAAGAGAGAGAGAGAGAGAGAGAGAGAGCGAGAGCACCAGCAGTAGCAGCAGCAGCAGCAGAGGAGGAGGAGGAGGAGGACTAGCTCAGCGCTAGAGGTGGGGGTGTGCATTGCGGATTTATTCCCGCCAACACATTCATCATGGCGGATTTAGCTGAACCCGTAACGCATGGCCCTGGATATATATCTGCTTCCATCCCTACCCCCGGCCGCCCAACCCGCAGCCCTCGCGCCTTTTCCCCATCTCTCTCGCTCCCTACCTTTCCAGCTATCTCCTATGAGCTATTCTCCTCTCTCTCTCTCCCTCTCTCTCTCTAGCGAGCTACGTATCCATCTCTATCTTTTTTTCATTCGCTCGTTTCATCTAACTCTCTCGGAAACTCATCCTACATTCCGACAAACCTCTCTTTCAATGACTTTCCCAACTCTTCCGCAGTGCAGCCGCGCGAGCGCTTCGCGAGGGGAATGAAAGTCCCGATAATTACAGTTCCATGGTGCTATGGCGGGCGCTTGATGTTTTTTTTCTTTTTTCTTTTTAATCACCGGATATCTTGAGACATAATTCGTCGGGGGTGAGTTTGCATGATTCAATTAAATTTTTAATACGCTAAAGTGAAATGCTGAGATACGCGAAAGAAAAAAGTACAAAATTCATATACAACTGTATAAAAATGACAAATATGATATTATATAGGTAAGGTTTTTCATCTGTAGCCACGTCATTTGTATCAAACAAAATTAATTTTAAAATGTTTTCGGATGCCATAGAAGCGTTGATTTTTACTATTAATTTTCACATTCTTATGTAGCAGTTATAAGATAATTGGAATAGAAACTATCTTAGATATTTTAAACTCACTGTTCCCAATTGTACTCTATAAACATTTATATATATATATTCGTTATACTATGATTTTCAAATTATCTGAAGTTTATCGGTCTAAAAGTAATAATTGCAACCTGTCAGGAATAGAATATATCGAGAAAAAAATATAAATCTTTAAGAACGTTAACTTCGGAAACTTTCATTATCTCCATATTTTCCGAGCGTGGCACGGCGGTGCCGCAGATAAAAGCCAAGCCATCAGTCACAGACCTATTATTTAGGCCGATAAGTGGCCCGAGGTACAGGGGCCAATTAAGAAAATCGTATCGGAGCAAGCGGCAAGTTATAGAGGGAGCTTCTTTCTCGTGGAAGATGACTTGACCTCTCTAATTCTCGTGGCTGCTTGCATACTCGCGTTCAGCTCATCGACCGTTATACACACGACCACCTATACTCTTCCAACTGATCAGGAGTACCTGCTTGTACAACGGAAAGGGGCCATGTCAGAATTGAACCAGGAATCGACGGTAATAATGGAGTCCCTATACTTCAAGGGAATTACTCTCCCTACATCCATACACGTTCCGAAAGTTTCCTCCGTGTTTAGATTCATGGATTTTTTCCGTTCTTACACCCGTCTTGCTTGTTTTTACAACAAAATTAATTTCAAAGTTGTCTTCGCACCAATCTTTTTGCACCATTGTCAGAATTCAAATGAGACCATCTGCAAAAAATCTATTGAGCCGTGGAAAGTTGATTCAGGTGTTTAATTGGCCAATTAAAGTTGGCGCATGATTAAATGTTCTTTTGAACCGATGTAATGTAGATATGAATGTTTTTGTCTCTCACTGTTTTAATTAACTTACAAATTTTATCAGAAAGTGAACTTCTTTCATAAATTTTTAAGCTTCTGACAATGTAATAACCTCAGCAACGTCTAGCTTCCATAATAGACAATGGAGTTCTTCATTTTACAGCATTCCTAATTGTTGAAGCCAGCAAGGTATGTTTTTCCTAACTCGCTAACCCAATAACCCTTCCAACACAAATGCCTCTTTAATAAATCCTTGTATGCTATCAGCAGCTGATCGCCATGCATCATGGCCGCGGCGTCGACAGAACCCTCGAAGCCACTCTTCTTCTCTTCCCCTCTCCCAGCCAACTGTACCCACTCCCCTCCCCTGTTCCCTAGATACGATATTACGGGGATCGGCCATAAGTCTATGGCTCATCCATCTACATTTTATCCCAAGGAAAAGAGCTTGTATGCTAGCTGAGAGAGACACTGCGCGCCTCATGCCTCCTCGAGACTCCGTCGCTCGCGTTATATAGTCGCGCTCTTCCTTCTTGTGCTTATGCGCGCGCTTGGATGGGGAACGAGGAGAAGGGAAGGAGCTGCTCAAATCCGATCTCGGCTTCTATCGAGATTCCAATAGCGCGGTCTTATCGGAGGGGCTTTGTGCCGATGAAGAATCGCACGGTGGCGACGGCGGCGGCAGCGACAACGACGATGCCCGCAGCAGCCACTTTCCTCGACCGTTCTTTTCATATTTCACCTAACGTATATTATCATTCTTCGTGAACCTTCATGAATCATTTTTTTCGTCCTTATATTTTTTGGTGTATACGACGAGTTGCTCCGCTAGAGGGTAAACGCAAGACGTGCGTTTATTAATCTCGCGTGGCTGATGTGCAAGATTTGGTAAAATACGTATCATAATTTCCTCAGTGGGATAGGTATACATCTATTAAGATTTGCAGAGTGAAGTTGTGCGCTCTCGAAAATCTGTAAGGTGAATGTCCCAATTTCTACTCACTTAAGCCCTATTTCTACTCACATAGTCTTGCTTCTGTAATAGGTGTTGTATTTACTTCATAATCTTATAATTAGTTCTTTTTAATTGATTAAATATGTCTGCAAATATTTGAATAATTTAGAAATACGTTTGATATTTGTAATAACATAAAAAAGATTAAATGAGTAGAAATTGGGACATTCCTTTAACGGATTTTTTATGAACTAGAGGAGAGCAATTATCCTTTTGTGCTGATTGACCGGCTATTTCTTATACTCCACACAAAAGACTTTGTCAAGTAGAATACCATTTTATAATTATTCCTAACGTACCTTTATGATATTGGTTCCAATCATATTTGCATAAACTAAATAATAAAACCATTAAAAAAGATTTAAAAAGTCTCTGTGCTTTTTAATTCCTGTATAAATGCATTGTCCCCATATTATGTCTACTCAGGAGTTACTGCTTTGCATCATTCACAACTCTTTAAATCCCAAGTTCGATTATTGCGATAGATATAAACAATAATACAGGAATTACTATTAAATAAATATTAATATATATTATATATATATCTTTTTTAGTATACATACTTAATTAGATATGTATTTTTTACTAAATAAAATTGTTTGTCATAGAATTGCATCTAATGAAGCTAATGACATCTTTATTATTTTATTATAAATGATAATATGGAAAATATGTGTGTGAAACCCAGAAGAGGTTAAGAATAAAATAAACTACATTATTAGTTAAAAATATCAATTATTTTCTTACTTTATCTTATAAATGATAATAAGTATGAAGTATAAAGAAATCGACAATTAATTCACAAACACTTTATTGAAACAAACTGTATTGCAATCATTTTACACTTTTTAATAAATGCAGGTTTTATGCGAACATTTCAAAATACGAATATATTAACTATATGACTTTAACTTTGAAATGACTACTATTAATAGTTAAATGTACGTTTAAATTTACATAATCGTAAGACTCGATACGAAGATAAAATGTTGTCTACATATTTAATAATCTACACTAAAAAGTTCTCTAAGATACAGAATCTTTTACGAATTAAGAAATGCCGGTTAAATATCAATGTTTTGTTCTTTCAACTACGATCCCACACTTATAAATTATCGCATCAGAATTTTTCAATGACTTACACAATCTTTTACTTTAATTCGTAATAAAAACTCATACTATCATGTAAATATATGTGGTACAATCACATTAATAAATTAATAATCACATTCAACAATTTATAATTTGCACTGTATACTCGAAAAAGTACGGGGAAACTAAGAGATCACTAGCAAAACTACTGTGCGCCAATCGACAAACCAGGAAGGTTGACATGCTCGTGGCAAACTGGACGTAAGTGAAACATCGTAATGCAAAAGCGGACGTTTTAGAGGTAGAGGAGTAGAGCGGGGAGCAATGTCTCTCGGTTCATTCAGGTCTTGCGCTCCCCTCCGGAATTTTTGAGAGAGAGAGAGAGAGAGAAGGACCATACAAAAGTAACGACAGCTGCTCTTTAAAACATTTTACAGGGGGGGAGATGCACAGACAAAACAGCACTTTTCCTTTACCTTCCCCCTCTATGCTGATGCTTCCTTCCCTTTTCCGTAAAATGGCTGACTACTCACTATTGTATGTATTTGATTAATTTTATAGGAATAGTACTTATGATATGAAATAAGTTTATCTCTTCACAGATCGGAGAGAGACAATTTATGCCGTTGACAAAATCTATGCCTCTTTAAAAAGGTAATGAATTACATAAGGCACTCCAAAGGATTTATAATTTTATATGTTTATCATGCGATTTAGTAAAAGTAGATGTATATTCTAAATAATAGAATGAATCAACAAATATTTGAATACCATCACTGCAGGTGGAAACAACTTACTAGAAGAGTGTCACTTCTTTGGGTCCCAGATTTGACTAAAACTTTGAATAATACTTTCTTACGTCAAATTATGAAAAAAGCCAAAGCAGTACAGTTCAATATCCGAATTTTCCGAAGTTATGAGCGACTGAAGATTGAAAATAGTTACAAAATTAATGTAAAAAAATCTATCAATCTTTTTTCTAATTTTCAATCTTCTATAACTTTGTAAAAAATCAATATATTTATACACTGCAAGTCATAAATTAAAGCTCCTTCTTTCTACTCTCACTTTGCATGAACAATATTGTATTAAAGGACTCACAAGTTGAGTTATGAACAATTACAGTAACATATATTTCTATGCAATTTTATTAAAATGGGAGTATAGTCGCTCATAACTTCGGAAAATTCGAATATTGGACCGTACTGTCGTGGCTTTTTTCATAATTTGGCGTCAGAAAGTTATTCCAATATTTTAGCCAAATCCGTGATCCAAAGAACTGACACTCTCCTAGTTATAGTCCGGAATTATCACGCGCTTCGGTATTTATAAATTAAATATTACAAAAGAATTCAATTAAAAAAATAACTCAGAGTTGACGAATTTCACCCTGTGAAAATTCATCTCTAAATAAATCGTAAAATATTATATAACATGAAAACGCAGCAGTTTTCCACAGACTCAAATCGAACACACAAAGCCATCAGCTAAAGTCTGGACGGTCAGAGATATACTCTCGCTTCTGGCTAAAGTCAACATCGAACTCTCGCTGGCTCGTTCACCGCCCCATCTATATATATATATAACATCATAAGTCAGGGCCAAAATTTTTCTGACAACTCGATCGCGCGCGCATCTCTCGGACATCGCGAAAGCAAGCCAGCACTCGCTCGCTAGCGCGCTATACTCGATTTTCGCCTCGCCATGAAAATTTCATGAGGTCGCCGCGACGCTCTGCTCCTCCTCCTCGCATCGCCCACGATAATACGTACAAGCGAAACGAGCAGCGGCGCATTTTCTTTTTCGCTGCGCTGCTAAAAGACGCTACGTCCAAGCGAGAGCGAACTTCGTGTTTGTGTGTGTATGCAGCGTACATATATATACATGTAGTGACTCGAGGGCAAGAGAAAAGAGAGAAGAATAACCCGACCTAAATACGAATAGCAGCGAGCTAGAGAGAGAGAGAGAGGGGGGAAGAGAGTGGGTACGTGAAAACTTGCCTCGTCAATCAGCGACTGACGCCGGAAGGAAGGAAACGGAAGTTCCGGGAGCGCTGGGATCCTCTTTCTCTCTCTGTGTGTGTATGTGTCGCCTTTCTGCCTGCCTTGCAGCTATGTGTATATCTTTTGATGCCGCGCAGAATACCGTTGCTGCTTTTTTACTGGCTGTATACATAGCCGCCATCTCATTTTCTCTGTTTACCACCGTTCGTCGCTCGATGTCTGTGTGTGTGTACACGAGTAGACGAGTATACAAAATATTCTCGGGCGGCGGCTACGTGGGAGTCATCAATGCGCGAAGTGAATTTGGTGTCTTGATTTTTTGCCCTCCGCGCGTGGCGTCGTGTCCAGAGAGAAATGTTACTGCTTTTCTTTGCGGAATGCCGAATAGCTAAATGTGTGTATAGAGGGAAGCTTCTGTGCAGCTGGGTGTATAAATAAAATCGAAACTGCCGCGCGGTTTTAGCGTAGGTTGCGATACGTGAACAAATTCCGAATGACCGTGTGTACATCTTGTTTTATTCATATTATGTACTTGTAATTTTTCTGTTTCTTTCATTAAACTTGATTCTATTTGTGTCAGTCTCTATATAAAGTTTACTGGTAATATTTGTATCCTGTTGCTTGAAAGAAAACTCGGGTAAAACAAGCACATTGAATAAATTAATGACAACAAATATATTTATTTACGAATGTAAATGAAAACAGAAACGATTGACTACAAATGTTATTTGTCAAATATAGATTATACTTAATTTTTGAAGAATAAGTTTTGCCGAAAAATGTTGAACCAAAGGTAATATACCTTTTGATTATTGTTAGTATTGAATAACGGTATCATAAACAAAATCATTATGATAATGGCCATAATGGGTATTGAGCAAATTCAACTTTCGCTGCACCATCATTAAAAATGATCACGAACGACGCGTGAAGATGAAAACGATAAGCAAAGTTGACTGCATAGGAAAAAGCGGACGAGGAGCGCAGAGCGCGACAAAAGAGTCCGCCTGTCGCGACAAAATTTCAGGAAAACAGAGAGAGTTATGCCGAGTCAGTGCATCCTCCGCACAATCTTCTACTTCGTAATCCGCGCTCGCGCCGCGAACGAAAAGAAATCGGCCATCGCGCCTCGTAAGATGACTCGAGAGCAAAAAAACAACCGCCGAGGCAACAAGCATCTCAATGCGAAACGCACTTGCTGCTGTTGTTGCTGCTCTCTCTATATATAGAAACTCCAACAGGTATCGAGACCGATAAAACGTGCTTCACGCGTCGGGCGCGATTTAAACAGCACCTCGCGCCCCGCGGCAAGATCCTTTTTGCCCCGTATATATACAAGAACCAATAAAACGCACTCGGCTGCTTCTGCTGCGCTTCTTTATTTCATTTGCACCTCTCTTCTGTACCCGGATAATTCGACCTGAGAATTGCCGAGTGGCTATAGAAGCCTCGTATTATGGTCTTTTAGTGACGCGCGCTCGCCGGTCGTCAAAGAGGCAGAGGAATCTGGAAGAAAACTGCAGCTGAATAATAGAGTTCCAAGCTCATTTCTCGGAGCAGCTACTGCGCGCGCGCGTCATCGGCGTCAGTGAGAAGAGCACGGAAAAAGTTGCTCTATCGAGAAAAATTGCTTGCCGAGTAAACTACACACGCACACTTGCGCACAGTTGGGTACTATATAACTCGTCACACACGCACTCGCTGTTATCGTCTCATTAAAGTTTATCATCGATGGTCTCATTTGCAATGCTGATCAAATTGTTATTTTGCGCTGGCACTGTAGTTATCCGAGACGCAGAACTGCTCTTTACAAAAACGATCATTTGATTTTTTGCTGTTGTTATTACTAGAAAACATCAAAAGCTTACTTTTTGTAAGTACATAAATTATAGTATCATTGTTTTAAATTGTTTTGGTATAGCTTTATGGAAGAAATTGTTGTCGCGCGATATTTTCATAAATAACGATTACATAAATGTTTTTATATGAGTGTACAGAAGTGCATATAAACTTGATACAACTTGTAGAGGTAATAAGGTTTAATGCTAATTTTATGATAACTTATAAAAAAATATTCAATTAACGACTAGAAATATTACCATATGTACTCGTCGAAATTAATCATTTTTCAATTTATCAATCACTCCATCAATTAGTCACATGACGTTTAAAAGAAATTATTAAAACATTTACTTAATATGCAATCGCAATGTTGTATTGATACAGCTATAAAAGGATTTTTTCAGAGGCGACGTTTATATACAAGGTATTGCCAATAATCGATACAATCTCGAAGAAAACGATTCGACATCAAGCGCATAAATCAACGCGAATGAATTAAAGACGCGGCCGTTTAGATAATCAATTATCAATAAATTAAAATAAGAAATATATACCTATATAAAACACGGTGTTATCCGTATAGAGCGCAATAAAGAATTCTTACACTTTGTCAGAAAGTTCACTAGAACTCGGATGGATCTCACGCTTGGGCGAGCGCCCGATAACGTCGTGTCACAAATCATTTTATTATCCGTAAAGGCCTTAATACACCGTGGAAAACTTCAATTAATCTTTATCAAGACGTAGAAATCTGAGTGAATATCCACGAGCGGAGCTGCTGCATTCTTACCGTTTTACATACTTATATACACAGAGGGAAGAGAAAATACAGGTTTCCCCGCGCGCGTTGCATGGCATATCGCGCGATGAAAAAGGCCTCTCTCTCTCGCAGGCAGTCGTCGAAACTTTTATACACCCTCGAACGACACACACACACACCCATACTGCACAGATGCGCGTGCACGCATGTACAAAGTTCTCGCGAGTTCTCGTCTTAAATCATTTCCCGTGGACGACGCGTTATATGTGTACGCGCGCGCACTGCAGGTAGATTTTTATTTTATACTGACCGCGCGCTCTGCGCACACACACACACACACTCACGCGCTTTTCCCGTGACACTCGACTGGCCATAGACTCGGCTGGCATGTATCTCGTCCCAACGATCGCTATACGCGCACACCAATTCGTCTTCCTGCCATACACACACCGAATCTCGAACACTATAAATTTTTACCGATTTTTACACGTGCATTCGTTCTCTCTCGACGAGCTGGCATGCCTTTCATTCGTCACGTAGTTGCACTAGATATACCCGAACCCGAATCCACCAAAAATTAACCTGTATTCTTTACCTCACCTATATATATACTGTGGAGTATTTTCAGCATATATATACAGTTATATAAAAGGAATATCGATCAGAGTTAGTAATTTTCCAGCTTGTGAGCAGGATAAACATTTGGTCAGAAAAGAGGAATGACGCCAAGGCGAAGGAGCCAATATATAAAAGTAAGTGACTGGCTCGATCTGCCCACCATTCCCCAGTCTCTCTCTCTCTCTCTCCCGGTGATGCAGGGTCCGCGCTATCTGCCGAGTCTATCGGCCAGTAAACAGCAGCGAGCTCGCGCGGCAGATAAGACTGGAAATATATTATGGACGCCTTGCGTACGCGTTCTTCCTCTCTTCCTCTCTTATACTCTCTCTTTTTTTTTCCGCGTGTACATGTACGTGGCGTGTCGAGTGAGAGAGAGAGAGAGAGAGAGAGAGAGGAAAAATCGCTAGATCGGCGCACTCTTTTTTTCGGTCGCGATCAGCGAGGCTGTATAACGTCGTGCGCGATGGCGGAATAAAAATGCCACACAGGGGCGTACGAATGTAGTGCCGCTGTGCAGCAGCTCTTGCGAGAGTCGCTTGGTGCGGCGCGCAGTCAGCCAGAGGACGGAAGTTGGTTTGCAAGCCAAGCACGGGGAGGCGGCGCCGAGCAACCCCTTATTTTCCGTCCCAGCGACGTTGTCGTCGTCGTAGTTGCGAGTATACAAGAAGAGAGAGAGAGAGAGAGACGACGACGACGACGACGACGAGCTACATGTATATGTAGAAAGCCTCGGTATAGGAGCGGCTACTGCGTGCTATGTGTTCCGTCTTGAAAAGTGCAGTCGCTACAAGATGCTACTATTGGCCAATCCTGTCAGGATAATGTATACACAGTACTTGGCAAAAATCTATTCATGCTGGTTTAGGACTGCCATTGCCTGTCGCTTGATATTCTGTTTCGGTAGTTTTTCGAGATCTACGATCAAGTTTTTCGTCTTATATGGACGAAAATACGCCTACGACGATTTTCAACGAACACAGGAATTCAGACAATGACAGAAGCTTTTGTTTTTTTATTAATTTAGTTAATGCTTAGAAAGTGTTCCGACAGACTTGACCGATTCAAGGGAATCGAACAATTGGTTGCAGCTATACGTATACCTATACCTGGTTTTAATGCAATAAAGTATAATAAACTACAAGTCTAACGTCTAACTCGTAAATGTTGCTCGGCTCTTTGGAGCTCACCGCTTGTAAAAGCCGCCACGTATAAGAAGAAGAAAACGAACGCGAGTAGGGAACAGGGCAAGAAAGAGCCATTTGATACTTTTATCTACCCGCCGCCGTACAATTCTCACCCCCTTCGTCAGCTCCTTTTCATGCTGCTCGACCCACGGATTTTTCCCTCACACAGCAGCAGCATAGCAGCAGCGGCACTGGCAGTAGCTCTATCCTCTGCTCCCGCATCTCTGCCCTCCCTCCCCCCTTTTATTTTCCTTTTCTTTCGCTGCTCGAATGCCCGATGTCGCTATCCATCACGGCTACGTCTAGCTTAAAGGAAGCAGCAGCAGCAGCAGCAGCAGCTCGCTTGCCTATCGCCTCTCCAGCTCACCAGCAGTATACACACGCTTTCTCTCCTCTGGTACTCTCTTCCGCTCGACGACGACGACGACGACGACGACGACGACGACGACGACGAAGATTCGGAAATTTTGTCTTTTTTCTCCCTCGCGAGAGATCCTGGCAAGATGCCTCGCTCTCTTTCTTTTTTTGCTCCAAGTGAGAGCTGGCAGACCTATACGTGAACCCCCGGCCCTGTGTGTATATATATTGCACGCGATGAACTGCCTTCTTGAGTGAGGAATCGATTCCTACTCAGGGCCACTAAAGTGTGTAATATTTTCCTTTTTTCTTCTCTCGCTCTCTCTCTCGTAAATATAGAATTACTTATTTTATTGTAATTTAGAAAATAAGCGTGCGCTATTTACTTTATCGTATTAATAACTCGATTGAAATTAGAAGGAAGTTAGATGGTATAGGAAATATTGTCATTTTTGAAACGTACAATTGAAAATGTTAAGAAATCGATACGCAAGCGAGGAAACTAAAAATTACTTAATAATACATTCCGAAAAGAAATTTATAAAACGTTATAAATTAAAGGAAGTTTCTGTACGTGAAAAACATTCAAAGCAACAACCTCCTCAGAATATTTCCTCAAAAAACTTTACAAGCATATATCCGCTCGATATAAAAAAGAGCTGCTCGCGCCGGTCGATCGACTCCTTCCACTCTCCTTCCGCTCCTATTTTTTCCTTCGCACCGAATTAATTCAGGAGGTTATATTTGAAATTCAGATGGCATTTTCATTGTAAGCAAATTTTTTCTCCTCTATTTTCCGAGGTAGAGGGCAGGCAAGAGAGAGAGAGGCGATCCTAGTTGGCTCGGTGTACGGTGTGTGTGTGTGTGTAGGGTCGCCGAGGCGGCCACGGGAAGAGAAGGGTTATGCTTTATTTTGGCGTTATTTCAGAGTAAGCCCGGGCGTGTGGTGCGGCTGCCTGGCCAGCTCTCGAGTTATTATGCCGCTGTCAGACGCCCCGCACACACACACACACATACACCAGCCCTTTTCAGCGGCCGATCTGCATAACCATCATGGTTTCCCCTACAGCTTATACTTCTGACCGCCCACACCCTTTCTTACCCATCCCCTCTCTCTCTACTTCTCTCTCTACTTTCCTCTTTGCCGTACTGTTGAGAGCTATAGGCTAACGCCCTTTCTACCTCCTAGTTTGTCATTTTCTTTGCTGACTTCCAATGTGGTGCGCCATATGATCGGCATGAGATGGAACGTATTATAGTGTATAATGTATAGATATACAGAAAAATTCGCAAATCTTAAGCTCCGGTTTTCGAAACAACAAGAAGTAGAATTAAATTTTAGACTGTTACTAAGATCAATAATGTACAAAGTACAATCGTACAAGAATAGCCTTTAAAGCTAAGATGATATTGGTAGATTGCGTACCGAATTTTTCCCTACAGAAAACTCATTGTATTTGTATAAATAAAATCTTCAAGATTATTTTAATTGTATTAAAATTTGCATTGAATAAAAAAAAAAGGCGCGAAATAATAAGAAAATTTGTGCGACAAAACAGCGTGAAACGGGCGCCCGAGAAGCTCTTAAGTCGTGAGCTCCGACACAGAAGGTGGGCCCCTCATACCCATCAGCCGGAGAGAGTGAGAGAAAGAGTAGACAAAAAGGCAGCGGAGCGATTACAAATTAACTCGATGCTTCTTTCGCGAGTCATTATTAACTCTCTCTCTCTCTCTCTCTCTCTCTCTCTCTCTCTGTCTCCCGATCTCTCAACGAGGAGTGGTGGTAGTTGCTGCTGCTGCTGGGCCCCCGAGAGAGGCTCCCTGCAATTATTGCGCCTTTTGTCTCGCGTCTCGTCGCGCCTCTCCTTCCTTCCTCCTGCGCCAGCTCGCGCCTTCGTCGTCGTACAACATATAGCGGGCGCGCAGCGAGGAGTCGCGCCGAGGGTGCCGCCGTGCGATGAACTGCCCGGAGCGCCCGGGAGACTCCATTTCTTTTTCACCCTTCGCGCGCCAGCAGCCGAAAAACTGCTGCTGTATAGAGTATCGCGTTACTCCCGACCTTATTTATCGCGAGTATGCCAAAGATGAATAGCTGAGAGAGCAAGTGGGTGTGAGAGAGTAACTGAGAGAAGGGCCGTTCGGGATCGGCTATTTGGTTACGTGTAAGCGGTGCATTATAGTTTTTTTCTCTTTTTTGTATCGTTTTGAAGGTAGAACGAACGAACGAGGGCCTGCGATTTTGAGGAGTTGGAAAACCGTATCCTGCATTGGGATTTAACACACATTTGAGTGGACCATTAGAATTCGATGTACTTTGCTTATTCTAATTGAGAACTAAACTTGTTACGTTAATACTATAGTACTAATGTATAATTGGTAAGAAATATCTTGAAACCCATTGCCCCGCTTTACCTCTATTTTAATCATACTTTTTTTAAAAACAAAAAATCAGAAGATAAATCTGAATTTATCAGTTTGCGCAGATTCTGCAAAAGACTATATCCCCTCGGTCACATGAATTTCGTTATTAAATTCATGTGCGGCTCTATACCAACTATAGCATTCGCAGTGTCAGTTTTTCTTCTTCCCTCGACAAAAAAAGAAAAGAAAAAAAGAAAAAAAAGAAGAAGAAGGCCCTCCGAGGGTGAGCGTCAAGGCCACAGAGGACGCGCGGTTCATCGAGACTAGTCCGTATAGCAATAAAAAAAACCGCTGCGCTGAAAAAAAAGGCGAGCAGCCTCTCTCGGACACGACTAGATTTACGACATCAGCAGCAGCGGAGCATTGGTTCCGTGTACCTACTAGTCTCCCCGAAAAATCAATGGAAGAAAAAAAGAGCAGAGCGGCCCAAAGTCCCTATCCCGAAAAAGCGCCGTCTTCCCAAGTCGCCACTCACAATAAAGTCCCGTTGCCTTTTTTTGGCGAGCGAGATAAAAGTTTGTCGGCCGCACCGTGACGAAGGAGCGAGCCTTGCAAGCTACGTGGGTGCAGCTCGTTTCCGCAAACAGCACTCCGCCTTGTACCGTTAGGTCACTCTCAACGATTGTCTCCTCTCGGCTTCTTTCTACCCCTGCAGGCTATATTGCCACTTGTCCTCGCATACACATATATATATCCTCGGCTCAAGGATGTTTTTTGGTTAATAGCCGTTGGGGAGAAAGATTTTCCGCGGCCTTGCGGCTCTCGAAGAAAGAGACTATACTGCATACGCGCGAGCGGGGAAAGCATAGAGCGAAGAAGTCACCGAGAGGAGACGTGCATTTCAGCAGGCGTATCACGTTTGCTCTACTTCTCTTCATTGTCGTGGCGGCCACGGCGGCGGCGGCGGCGGCGGCGACGACGGCAGGTAAAGAATAAGCGCACGCCGCACGAGCCTGGGCGCAGGTATATCTTCCGGCTCTGAGGTGAGGATGTTTTTGCACGTTTTCTACCTGCGAACTTTTGCGCAAGTAGAGATAAGACCAGGCTACAAGGACTTTTAACGTGATTCCTTTGTAATTCGCTTGCGAAGCTATAGGTGTATTTTGAAAAGCTTTAGTCACGCTTTTATGGCCAAACAAAAGTTATTTTTCGTATAGCATATATATATATATATATATATACGGATCTGGCATCTGGAGAGTAAGTGCAACTTTGAGAGTATATATTGAAAGTAAAGCATTAAAAGAACAATATTACATTAATATTTATATTAATATTTATAAAAGTTTTCATCGAGGTAATTTTTTACATTTTTATATTGTACGCTTTAGAAAACTTCATTTATGAAGATTTATTTTTATGACTTTTGTAACGCTTCATTTCTTTGCAAGTTCGCATTATATTTGTATAAATAAAGACACGAAACATAAATAATTCAACGAGCAGTGTATTCATCTTCTTAATGATCCCACCTTCCCTCTTAACGTAATAACAGAGGATTCAATGACTTGAAAAAAGTAATCTAACTAATTAATAACGCATTCTCATCAAGACCATCGAAGGGTGGTACTAAACCTCGTAGCCATCATCGCCATTTCCATCGATTATCTAATTCCTCAAACGATCGCATCGTATCAGTAAACCTTCTTAAGTGTGCCGGCGATTAAAACACACCAAACGGTCATCGCTTATCGAGGCGTAGATTTTTTTTCAGCACGCGAAGAGTAGCATCGCCGAGCTTAAATTCGCGATTGAGTTCTCGCACTTCGACGTAACGACCAGTTTGCAGTCACTATATCTATATAATCTCTAATAATTCTAATGATTCGCTAAGGAGATGGATAGCGTGCAAGAGAACGCGAGTAGTCCTGTGGACACAAGTGTGTGTAGGAAGGAGAAAGAGAGGACGACAAGGCGCGTTTGCTGGATTCGTGCCCGCGAACGAGAAAGAGAGAGGTAGAGAGAGAGAGAGAGAGAGAGAGAGAGAGAAGCAGAGAAGACGCGGGAGACGAAGGAATAGGTCGCGCGCGAGAGACAGAGAGAGAGAGAAAGAGAGAGAGAGAGAGAGAGAGACGAAGAGAGAAGGGGGATGGGAAACGAGGAAACGGAGGGAAGGCCAATTAGAGGGCGGAAAGATTTATCTGCGGGCGACGGGTGTGCTCGCGCGCGCGGATAGTATAAGGGGGTTGTACGTAGTAGTAGTAAGCTATCTCTCTCACTCTCTCTCTCTCTTCTATCTTCTCCTCTCTCTCATCTCTCTCTCTCGCTTGCTCGCTCTCTTGTTCTGTTCTCGCTTGTATTATTCCACAGTCGAACACCCCCTTTTCTATATATATATGTATAAGTATACTTGGTCGTTGGGAGCGCACGTTCTATCTCGACCCCCAGGCGGCCGCGAGCACGAGGACTTTCGCGTGACAAGGACGAGGTCCAGCTGCCAAAGAGAGCCTATGTGTTCCGGCCGCCTCTATATCTTTTATACTGGTGTAACTGCGATATCAGCTGCATAAGCCAAAGCGGACTTTTGGCGCGTACATGTACGTTATTATAAAAGAGATGGAGAGAGAGAGAGAGAGAGAGAAAGAGAGGGAGGGGGGTCTATTTGATGTGTGGAGTGAGAGAGAGAGGACATCGATTTCCGGCTATTTTGGGATTCAGCGCGCGGTGAATTACGCAGCCGATAGCGCGTTTAGAGAGAGATTCGTTAATTTATGAAATTGGATGATTTATATTAGAAATTTTCGGCCAGCGAGCTGCTGTACGGTTTCCTATTTAATCGTTGGATAGGAATTATGCCTATTTTTAAAGTTTTTTTTATCATTTTTTTGCGCCATTTATAGATACAAATATTTTGGCAAGATTATAAATCTGCACGAAATTAAATTAGCCGAATATAGAAAAGTTGATTATTAACTTCAAATTTACAATAAAACATTGCATTTTCTCTCTTATTTATTTTGCAAGGTGGGTTTTGAATCCCAACAGTACATATTACTGTATATTATTTTTAAATTAAAAAGAATCAAAGACGAAAAATATAGAGCTAATTCATAATTATAAATCATTTCAAAAAGAATCACAGTCCCAGAAAAGGTTCATAAGCAATCGACGTTGCGCGATAAAAATATCCGTCGTCGGTACAAGAGTTTCGCACCACGTGCAGCAGTGCAGTGTATTATACGCGGCTCAATTGCGAAGTCTCGAGCTAAGCGGCGTCGCGGCGCGGGGCAGAAAACGCACAAACAAAGAGGTGCGAGACGGGTCCGAGAGGCTCTGTAATCTTGGCGCTGCTCGGAATTATTTTAATAAGCCGGAGTTGACGTCTTAACTGCGCTCGCAGCGCCAGCGAGGAGATCAAAGCTAAAGTCCCCCAGGTGACGTTAGCATATATCTCGAGCCGGTATTTACATCAAAAACATCGCGGCGACGGCGAAAGCGTATAGTCTCTTCCTCTACACCAAGGATGCACAAGAAACGGCGGCCCGAAGAAGAGCCGACAACGAGGAGCGGGACTGTTGTACGAATCGCAAGAGCGCGCGGGTGGAGACAAATACTTGGAAGAGAAAGAGAGAGAGAGAGAGAGAGAGAGAGAGAGGAGCGATGAACATCGTGTGTCAAGTCCCTCGACGTTTTTATAGACCCGCACGAAATTAGAGGCTCTACCCAAGCTTTTTCTCTCCCACTCTCTCTCTCTCTCTCTCTTCTCTCACTTGGTGAATAAAAGAAGCGCTCGCGAATAAAGGAGGTGTACCGCCGAGGTCTGGGGACGTATACCAGCGCCGTCTCCACTTTCAAGGGTGCACCCCACCAAAGTCTTACTCGCGCGCGACTTGTCCCGCAAAATCTAGCGAATTCACGACGGCTATTGCGCGGAATTGAGACCGAATTGCTTGAGAAAGTATATACGGGGATGGAAGAGGCGACCTTTAATTTAGCTGCATTTAAGCTAAATTTAGATCAGCACTGGTATAAAACGAGTGAATCTTTTTTACTTCACGTCCTGGAATTGCACTACTTTATATATAAATAATTTAACAGTTGAATATTTCGATAGAAAATAACAATGATTTCCTAAGCAGCTTTGCGAATGAGTAACAGGAATATTAATGAAGGCTTAAATGCACAAGTCACATAAAGCATCCATGAGCGCAAAAAGCAAGCATCAAAATGCACATAAGTAACTCATTTCTTATAAAAAGCCAGTTTCATTTAAATGTTAATACATAGTGAAACATTTGACCCGCGCGCATACTGTATTTTATTATTAAACTTTCAATACGACAATACCGAAATGTATCATTTTAATTCTCTGCCTCGGAAATAATGAAAATTGTTTGTAGCAAAACGCACCAAAGTCATTAATGAAACATCGAGAAAACAAGGTAGTAGGGAGTAGGGAGAAGACCGGAGGATGGGGTATATAGAGAAGCGGTGAAGCGCAGCAAAACCAGAAGCGGCTGCGCAGGGCTACCGAAAAATACCCCCGGAGCTGCAGCAGCAGCAGCAGCAGCAGTGCGCAAAAGGGGGCAAAGAAATTGTATTTGCAGCTCGGCGGCGAACGCCTCGTACATCATTGCCATAGGAAGCCGCCGCGGCGCATAGAATCGCGCGGGCCAGTTCATTTCTCAGTATGCCCGCACGCCGACTCTCTCTCTCTCTCACTCTCTCTCTCTCTCACGGGCGCGCGCGAAATAACCGCGGCAGCGCTCCTGGAATTACGTGCGGCCGCCCTGCCACTTATTTCGAACGGCCGCGCGAGTGCGCCAGAGAGAGAGAGAGAGAGAGAGAGAGAGAGAGAGAGAGAGTGAGAGAGGGAGGCTAGACTAGGCAACAATAACAACGGGAGCGGCGAAAATCCCCCGTTGTCCTATCTGCAGTAGGAAAGGGTGCTGCGGGATAGCAGAGTTCGTTTCCGCGTTGTTGCATAATACACGCTGCGGCGCGGTTGCATGGATGAGGGATGAGCCGACGCCGCCGACGCCGCCGCTGACGCTGCCTAATAACCGGCCTTGTGCACACGACGTCGCGAAATAACCTCGCAGCTCTTTGCGACTGGTGTATTACAACTCTTGCGCTCTTGCAGTGCGGTGCAAACTCTTGCCTACTTCTGCACATATATATATATATAAATTTTGGAGTAGAAAACGAGCGAAATAGTAGATACAAGCGACGCTTCTGACGAACTAGCTGGGCGGATAATTAATTTTTGTACAGTATATGTCCGGGAAATCTTGAGGCAAAAATCGTTTGTTACGAGAATATTTGGATGTATTTTGAATATGGATAGTTTTGATTAATTTCAGCGCTATTTTTTTTTAATTTACACTTTCATTTAGAAGGTCTAAAACTTGGATTAGTTCGTATTTGTTTTATAGTAAATTTAATTATTATTAAATATTTATGATCTCTGTACGACTGGAATTTTATACTAAATTTAAATAAATTGTAATTTCTAAAAAAATACCACCACGCGTTTTTGGCTAAACAAGCTGATGAAATGTACAAGTACATACGCAGGCAAATAGTAGAGAGAGGTAATTATATGAAGGCGGGGAGCGTAGTAGCAGCAACATATTTGTGCGCAACATCCGCATTTGAACCTTGAGCCAAGGGTCGTATGTAAAGCTTTCCTCTTCGCTTATTTTGATAATAAACTACCTCGGATAAGAGCTAATGATTTATATTCCCGTTAACAATTAATCCAGATTACAAATGGCCGCGTACATTCTTATTGTCTTAAACTTACTATTTAATTATACTTATTATCAAAGTTAAGAAAATACAAAAAAGAACATTTACAATTTTAATAATAGTCTGGTTATACACGCTGCTCTTGTACAATCCCGCAGAACTATAATGTGCTCCGAGTATAAAACAATGAAAAAAAAAGGAAGGGTCGAATCATCTAGGTACACACAGCGAACGAAATTTTCTGCAACGATGCATTCGCGCGAAGCCCAGGGGTTAACGGGGATGGGACGCGGGTGCGGGAGTTAATTGAAAAAATTAATTAAAGACATTTCCCTTACGTCTCTCGACCCTGGCGCGCACAAAACCTATATACAGCCTTATTCTTTATATAGCGTACGTAGACTTCAAAGACAGCGGTATAGCAAAAGACCGAGCAAGAGAGAGTGAGAGAGAGAGAGAGAGAAAAGAGAAAAGGCGCGTGGCGGGCGAATTTACGAGATCAGCAGCCTCTCACGTATACGTATTCAACGCGGAGTAGATACTATATACGCGGCCGGGTCCCCCCTCCCCTCCCGACACCTACACAGCCCTGCGACTTATACTGGGATTCAATTACCGCAACGTCTGCGAAGCACGCCATTCCCACACCCTTGGCAAAATCCATCCCCCCACTCCCTCTGTCTCTCTCTCTCTTTTCCTTCTCCACAGTAGTAGCACGAGCCAGACTTTCTCTCTCTCTCTCTCTAGCCCCATGCATATAGCTGCTGCTGCTGCTGAGAGAGCTTCTGGCACTCGTATAGCCAAGCGCGCGCGCGCGCGTTCCATCTCCTCAAGAACGAACAGGTGCTCCTGTGTCTGCTGTAAATTGCACCCCTGTAATCCAAAGTAAAGCGCTCGTTTTATCCGCGCCACGCCGAGACGAATGCTCGCTATATCTTCACCGTGCGCAGCGCCCTGTGTAAAGCCCGCCGCCGCCGCCACTTGTGTCGTAAGCTATATATGCGTGTAAGAGAGTAGCTGCTGCCACCCCCTTCTCGCCTCTTTATCCCCTTGCGGATCCATGTATGCTGCGTGTATATATATATACCGCTCGCTTAGATGGCAGCTGCGGGATCCTCGTCATTATTTTACTTTCTGAAGGAAGCCTCGCTCGGCCTCGCGGGCATGGATTTTACCCGTCCGTGAATGACTAAGGGATCTAACGACATTTCTATTGCGTGTATCGAGCTTTTTTAACGATGCGCCGCCGATTTGAAAAGTTAAGCGAAACTATTTGTTGTGGATTTTATAGAGGTAGGGGATGTAAGCGCTGTTTTATAGATACTCAAGTAAGCATATGAATTTGAAAAGAAATTGGTATGAAATTAAATATTTCAAAGATAGTGCGAAATATATTAAGTAGAGTGAACAATGAAACTAATTCTCACTCATATTCTTTCAGGAGGAAAATAATGAATATTAACCTACTAATGTAACACGCTTTTTGATTCAATATTTCATTCTTGGTTTCTCGAGTATGCCACAAAGATTCTTTGAAATTTCTAATATCTTTTCTGCACATTGCAATCAATTTAAAGTAGCAATATAATCAATGACACTGCTTTATTTACGTGACTGTTTTGTACAGGCGAAATAAAACGTAACCTTAACTTATTCGCGAGCAAAGTCATAGAAAAGCAGTTGAATGAAAAGTGAAAGAAACATCGACCCATCTCTTCCCACGACTTCTGAAGTTCAAACCAAATTCAGGAACAAGCTGGAAAACGAAGTTTTCATCATCGCGAAAATATAAAGTTTCTTTTTCACGTTGCGAGCGCTGGTTATATGCCATTTCGATTTTCTCGGTTCGATTGCAGGTACATAATTCATCGAGTGTGTGCACCATTGTCGGTGGGCTTCATTAATACAAATGGCGTCTGCTGAATTCCTACCGAGCTTATCCCCCTCCCTTCCCCATCAGTCCCCCCTCGAGCAGAGAATGAGAGAGATGAAGCAACTCTACGTATACGTATGAGTGAGCGAGAGGGAGAAGGACATGTGTGCAGGAGAGCAAGCGCCCGAGATACGACGGACGCGTATATTCGGCCATGCATCCCTCGAATCTAGTCAAGCATCCCCTCAGTCTTTCTTTCCCCTTCCCCACCTCTGTAGTTCTTTTCCTAGAGTGGTGGACGAAGCCAGAGAGAGAGAGACAGAATGAGAGAGAAGGGACAGTCAGGACATATTTTTACCGTCCTTGTCGACTTTCATGAGAGCGCCCTCCGCAATAACATATTAATATCCCGAAATACGCGAGAGATAGTGAGATAGAGAAAGATAGAGAGAGAGAGAGAGAGAGGAGAAGGATAGAGAGAGAGACTTATGGATAAGGGAGCTTCGCCGAGCTCTCGACCCTGGATCAACCAGCATATCGAAACGCGAGCGCTCGTTTTATGATACAGAAAAGCCGAGAGTCCGAAGTGATCGCGACGAGCGGTACATTTTGTTGTGATTTTAAGAGTCGTAAAGAGAGCGTCGCACGTATTGTGCCTTCGTCCGAGTGCGCGGTCGGTATGTATAGCGCGAGTAAGCTCTCTCTTTCTCTCTCTCTCTACTCGGTGTGTGTCCAGCCGCTCTCGGGGTGGTAGGGCCACGGGGAGAAATTGATAACGACGCTGGGAAAGAGATAACGCGTGAAATGGCCGATTTCTCACCCCATAAAAACAGACCGGATATTTCGGAGAAATAAAAAGCACAGCAACTCAATCGACCAGAGTGTATTGATGGTTATTACTCTTTTGGCGTTGATCAAATTTTTTCGCTCCTCCCCCTACTCAATATATACTCGTCGATTCAATCAACTGCCGTATACTGCATCAAAAACATATACTATCTTCAAGATACGTGTCTTTCGATTCGCAATTTTTTTTTCGAATGTATAACATTATTGTTTGTTATATTGCATATCAAAGTGCGATATATTTTCAAGAAAACACATTTTTCGCATTTAAAACTCATACTGAGAGAAGAATGTTGCAGCAAGCTTATGTGGTTGACTATTTTCACGTTGTTACCTAGATTTTAAAATACTTATAAAAAATACATTTTTGACAATAATTAATATATATTTTAGAAGCAGTATACAAATAATTTGCTAGTAATTTTATAACCATAATCAGAAAATTTGTAATCTGCCAAACGCAAACCATGATATAGAAATTACTAGAGCTTATGTGTTTATTAGAGTTTATGTGAAATCACTAATACTAAGAAAACATTATAAAAAATATTTGCGTTTTCGATAAAACTGTTTAAACTAAAAAATGTTTAACTTGTTCAACGACCAACTCTACAACAAATTATAATATATGAATTATTTATGAAGTAAAACAACGATTTAAAAAAATTATAAATAGATCAAATAAATATTGCAGAAGAGCAAAACAATCGCATATGTAAATGTCTTTTTTCGACAGCTACATTAGGATAATTTTAGATTACGTAAAGAATTAAGAAATACGCGAGGATCTGCCTCACAAATAATATCATCGCAAATCTACTTGCATTACTCAAATGAGTTATTTAAAATTATTCTGTGCATTCAAAATAATGTGCGACAAAATATTAATAATGATAAAATTTAAATGTACAAGCTATGCCGTCAGAAAAGACAGTATTTCTTAGTTTTCAAGGAGGGATGTTAATCCACGTTATACAACGCTCGCTTTCTGCAGTTTTTCCTGCGTGGACTGAAATACGCAGAGAGGAGATAGAGAGAGAGAGAGAGAGAGAGAGAGAGAGCAGGAAAGGATCAAGAACTTCCTCGACACAGCCGTACCTCAAGTGGCAAGGCGTGTTTTAGAATAATGCGCCGCACGGCTGCGGTATTCTAAGTTTTTGATGAGAAACAGAAGTTTCTCGCGCAAAAGAGTTGTTGTGTTTCTTGGGAGAGACTCTCAGCTCACCTTCGACTAGTAGTAGCACTCGCTGCTCTCCGTGTAGCTCGTCGCATCTCCTCTTACCTCTCGTGCAGCAGCGTGTTTGCGCTCAAATAATAATTCAAGCCATTGTTAGAAGCCATTCTTATATGTGTATGTGTGAAAATAATACGAAGATCTGTTGGGTAGCTAGGGTAAATACAAGCCACACCAGTCTGCACGTTTTAAATGCTGTTTTTAGACAAAATCTACAACTTTTTCTTTTTAATTAATTGTTTAATAGAATAATTTTTTGTTTTTTTTGGTAATGTATTGAATCTGATACATTCAATCTCTGATATTAGTTGTAGATATATAAAAGTAAAATTTTATAGAAAAATTTTTTTTTTAACAATAAAGAATGTATAATTTGCATAAAAATTCTACTGATAACAATTTTCTGGTACTTCCAAGCAAATGCATTAGTGTTCTAATTATGTGAATAAAATAATAACAATAAGCGCAGGCATAATTAAAGTAAACAAATTAAGGTTGGATCAAGGAAATGGAGGATACATAAAGGTGCAACTGCCACGGCCAAGGCCGAGTGCAAAGAATAAAAAGCCAATGTATTTTTGTTCTTTTTTTCTGATGATTCTCATTCGAATCGCATTTATTCGTCTTTTTCATTTTATAGCAATCGTATAATCGGTATAATGTTTACAATGACAAAAAACGCGGAACGGCAGCCATTTCGTAGGATAAATTCAGTTTTTTTTGTTTTCCGGCGACATTTTCTCTTCTCCTCCTCAGCGGAGCGAGAAAAAACAAGAGGAAAGCAAGCGCGGTCCTGGCCGCTTCTCTCTCTCTCTCAGATTATACACATAATAATACACGTCAGAATTCCTCGAGCTTCTCGCCGACAAAACAGATCGTTTATTTATTCAATAATGCGTGTTTACGTACAAACTCTACTATGTTACAAAAGAGGAGGGAGAAAACAAAAATTTGGCCATACCGCGCGGTAATTGAACTTTTTCACACATATTTATAGGAGATAAGAAATGACGACTGATAATTAATTAAAAAAAAAGATAAAGAAAAGAGAGAGGAACGAGAATGAATGAAGTATGTATAAGAAAGTGAAAAGAGAAAAAACACGGCTACATATACATATATAGCACTACGCGTGCGCGGCATGATTGCGCGACATCTCGCGCCCTCTACTACTCGTCGCCTAATTTAATCGTATAGTACACAGTGGAGCGCGCGGACATATTTTTTTTCTTTTATCGTACGGAGATCCACAAAATAAATAATTCTTAATATTACATATTCCTCTTAAGAAATACTGCAAGTCGCACCGTTTACGGCAACCGCGACTTTATCCTTTTATCATCATCAGCTAGTTTTCTTCGCATCGCCTCTATCTGTTCTCTTAGCTAAACGCTAGTCGTATACATTTTCTAACTAGAATAAAATTACTTCAACTCGTTGGTTGAGTCTTGAGCGCTTTTTCTTGCGCCTTGCTTTTACAACTTGCTTGCGTGTTCTTTTCTTTATATCATTTAGTGTTTTTTTTTCTTTTTTGTTAATTATTTGTTTAACTTTCATTAGGTACTACGTAGTTTACGTACATAAGTATCTTTCGGATTTAACCGCAGCTGTCGCCCGCTTATACTTTCGAGTTTAACAAGTCCGGTCGGCTGTAATATCATGTTCGTTTTTTTTTTTTTAGAAAAAACTTGTATGTATGCGCAAAGTTTATTTATTAGTCGTTCGTTTGTGGTCTGAATTGACTCGCGAACGGTGCACGTCGAGAAAGAGAGAAAGAGATCGTGTAACTTGTATTTTTTTTACTATTTACTTAGCTTTTTTTTTCTTTATTTTTTTATTTCTCAAAGAAGGCATTTTTCAAATCGAACTGCGCTTGAACTCGTTACCCTCTTTGCAGGTACTGAGCGAATACATCGTCATACTCTATACAATAATAACAAAATTTTCGAACACGAATATATATATATATATATTTATATATTTATTTACTCATTCATTCATCTCTCTGTGTATATATATATATTTTTTTTAGGATCGCGATCGAAGAACGCGTCCTCACCGGCTTTTCACTTTTAAAATTGTACAGATTTCTTTTAAGACTCTTTATTCGTTCTTTGCAGATATAAAGTATAACTCGATGAAGACACGTTTTCTCCATTCGCGATCGCATATAAGCAATATAATAAAAATAACAAAAATATAACATCAACAGCAGTCGTCGTGTTATCGCTCGTAGGAACGCACACACCGCGAGCATATACACTTGCACTTTTATTGCGTTTTAGAGCAAAAATACAATAATAATCGTAATAATAATATTAATTAATAATAAAAAATAATATTAATCGTAAACTTAATGAGTACGGGGAAATAAAAAAAAAGAAGGAGAACAAAATTTGTACACCAACATTCGCACGACTATTTATAATATCCATGTGATTAAGCAATTACTCGCTCTTTCTTCTATTCTCGATTGCAGCGAAATTTTTTAAGAGTATCTCTCATTATTCTTCCTACGCTTAAAACATATCCTTAAAATCTAAGATTCACTTGTTTTTTTTGCAGCTCTAGTTACGTATTTTAGGTTTCACTTCATTTCACAAAATTGTAAAATTAGTTTATTATGCGCGCCTTCGCAGACACCGCAAGCTCCTCAAATCCCCTCAAAGTTGTCTTACAAACACGCCTCGTTTCGAGAAGAAAAAAAAAATAGTTGTGCATGCCTCTGTCGTCGTTCGCGCGCACGCGGAGCCTCCTCTCTTTCTCTCGGTCGTCCATTTTATTTCTCACGCAGTCTTTCCACCGTTTCACACGCACACTCACACGCACACAAAGCCATGACACTCCCGTCCAATTTGTTTTTTGCTCGTCCAAGTTTTTGGGCCCTTTTCGGGCAGAACATCAAGAACGCAAAATAGTATAATAAAAAACGGAGTAACAGAAAGAAAAAAATCGGATGCCAAGCCATAAGCTTACGGAATTAATGGCGGATTCGTTATGTGTTTGCGTCGTTTTCAACGGCATTAATAACTACAATTTATGCGTCTTTTTCTATATATATATAATAGCATAGCGAGATCGCAAAACAAAAGAAAAAATTAAAAATGAGACAAACAAAATGTAGAAATATATATTCGGACACGTGGTGGTTGCTGATGTTGTTGTGTTGGTGAGAGAGCTAGTGTGTGTTGAAAAAGAACTAGTTCAAGGGCATTGGTCGAGTATGCGAGCTATGGGAGAGTCCGGGGTACTTCGTCACTCACCGGGTGCAGCATATTCCGTTCGCCGCAACCGATAAGCCGACTATCGACAGTTACGCACATCCATACCTATTTGGCATTACAGAAACGGCTGGTGCTGACTGCCACTCACCTGGAACATAAAGCGAAACATTTGGTTTATATCATTCATCGAATGATGGATTATAATGGAAATCTTATGTATCCAAATTATACGCTATATATTTGAATCTCGAAAGACAGTTGGAATACAAATTTCTGTTTAAATATTTACAACTTATTGTAAGTTATATGTAAAAAAAAATCTTAACGTTTCATTATTTTTGTTTTCCAAAAATTTAAATTTACCCAAGATCAATTTTTAGTATAATTTATATATTTAATAAAGGAACTTTTAACGTCGTTCTATTATTAGTTACACACCTTGAACATATTTGTATCTTAATATAACCATTTGCTATTAGGCCTAGTATCGCCATGATTACTAAAGCAATTCTACGAATAGTATTTTAGTCAAGTATGGACTTTATAACGTAAAATTAGAAACTAATGATATTTTTATTTTTTTTTTGTACCAACAATACTTCTTTAACAGCGTACAAATAGTCGGTACTCTTCGGACGAAAAATAATTTCTCCCCGCAAAAGGACAATCTGCACTTCATAAAGAAACCTCGTATAGCCCAGAAGTACGAAGCGGAGGAAGAAAGAAAGAGAGAGAGAGAGAAATAGGCAGAAACCCACACGGCTCCGAAAGATTCTCTCCGAAAGATTCACGAGGGCTCGCGTAATAATCTAAAATTGTATTTTGGAGACATATTGAGGTGCAAAAAAAGTCCGGCGCACTACGAGCAATAAAATGAGATTCTCCCCGAGAGAGAGGGAGAGAGAGAGAGAGAGAATGAAACGTCCTCGGAATGAAATATTCCAACGAGAGTATTGAACGTCGGCCGTGACAGCTTTGCGAAAAAGGCTCCAGGACTAGTGTGAGTGTGTCTGCGCGTGTGCTCGCGCTCTATGCGTGTGAGAGAGAAATACGCAGAGACGGGAGTTCGACCAGTATATATATATAAGAGGAGGGAAGCCCGGACTCGCTGGTTCAGCGTCTCCCGTCGCTCCCTCTAATAGGACGGCGAACGCACGTGCTGCTGCTACTGCTGTTCTGTCCGGTGCGGTGATACACGCACGTTGCGCCAAGCCAGCACACAGCCACCGGTATACTATGGCTGTGGTGTCAGTGTATCTTGCTTTTGCAACTAAAAAAAACTCGAGCGCGAAAGGGGTGGAATATAGCGTCTGTTGGATGTATATATACGTACTCCCTGTCTTCTTCTGTTTCGACTTCCCCCTACTCGGCGATTTAGCCAAAGAAGACCGTTTCTCTACCCCAAGACGTAGACTGTTTTCGTTGAGATTTTTATTGGCTGAGCACAGCTTTCCAAATGTGCACGATGCTGCCGCCGCGTTCTTTTCTTTGGGTTTGCAAAAAATATTATAGGTTTGCCGAGCGAGAACGAGTGACATTTGTCGTATTACTTATAGACGTAAAAAAATATATTCTACATATACAATCATATCATATACAGAATTATAAATTGTCTAAGAAGTGCTGATAATGATAAAGAAGGACGATCTTTTTTGAAAACATATATAGGATTGATAAAAGCCCAAAATAAATGACTAATGCTAGCTGAATTAATACACATATGGTTGGAGCGGTTCGCGCGCGCGCGGTGCACATAACCGCGGCTGATTGTTATTTACGACTAGGCGTCGATAATTCACCGGATCGTATAAAAAGGTAAAAAGTCAGAGAGCGCGGGGGTGCCTGCGCACGCGTGCACTTATATGTACATTTAAATAGGAAAAGTTCCGATGGTGCTTTTATGATTTCTATAGAGTGATATTTTTGGTATAAAGTCAGCTGAATCTCTGCCTCTCTTAACGGATGCGCGCTTCTCTCTCTCTCTCTCTCTCTCACTTGCTCTCGCGTGCTGCAAGGAGGAAGTCGCTGCTTTTCGCCGATATCTCTCTTTCTCCCGTACACGTACTCGTTTCTCTGTCGGTCTCTCTCTCTCTCTCTCTCTCTCTCACTCCCGCTTTTTTTGCATGTTCCTTTTTCTTTTCCGTCCCGCTGCGAGACTCTCACGTGGCGAGGCGCGCCAAACGGACCGCGACCGAATATCCTCCCGAAAGTAGAAACACCATAACTCATCCACGGGGAGAGAGCAACGCGAAAAAGTTGTTTGTCCTGCATCTCTCGCTGTCTCTCTTCCTCCCCCCCCCTCTCTCTCTCTCTCTCTCTCTCTCTCTTTCGCTCTCGTCGGTGCAGGTTCGCGAGAAAGGGGGGAAAAAAGGTGGAGTAGGAGGCAAGATTTTGAACTCTTGGCAAACCCGTCTACGAGCTGCGCCAGACGCAATCCCTTTCTCCCTCTCTCTCTCTCTCTCGCTCTCTGCCACTCGCTCGCTCTCTGTTCTTTCTCTTTTTACCGCTTTATTTACTCGGGTTGTTCTCTTTTTCGCCGGTTCCCTGCGGCCGGTGCGCGACGAAAAGCTCGCGGGGCTGCGGCTGCTGCACATCTCTCGTATATACGGTATACACAAAGATGCAACGACTATGTATACACCCGACGTTAGGCGTTCGCGAGTTCATATAGCTGCTCGGCAACCATTATATCGCTCATCCATTGTGTCGCCGCGCGCGCGAGTCCTCTTTTCTTCCTTTCCCTCGTACAGCGCAGCTTTTTCTTTCTCTTTTCTCCCCGAGTTCCGCGGAGCGAGTGCATCAGCATCAGCCGAAAGTAGAGAAAAGTAAGTTCATCGTCGACTAGCTTTTCATCTAATGAAATTCTTTCTGCTTTAAAATAAACTTTCGGAATTTACGTCCCTGACTTTTCCATAGTCCCTTTCCCTCCCTCCCTCTCTCTCTCTCTCTCTGTCTCGCTCTCTCTCTCTTTTGTGCGAATGATCAAATAAATTGCTTTTATATTCGTATGAATTACAATAAAAATTAGAAAATTCGTTTACATTCGGTTTTATTTGCGTAATAAATATTTCACCGTGAATTTACCATCTTGAAATCGGAAATTCACTAGACACTCTATATAAAGATCATTATTCAGGATTTGTTTCACAATTTAAAAATTATTTATTTAATATTTATAAACTTAGTTTGCATCAACAAATATGAGTTTTTATATGTTCACTTCGGAATAAAATAGCTGGAAGAAGAATTATTCTATTTTTTGAACTAATTGTAACATCTAAGAATAAGAGACGAAGGTAGCTTATGCACTGCAAATTGTAGCTTTAATGTATTTATTTTATGAAGTTGACATACGAAGTAGGCGTAGTGCACTTCGTCTAGATGCCAACTAAAATAGAAAATGTAGGTCATTGTTCTATTTGTTGCATAATTTTCTAAAATTAGCAAAAATTCAGACAAAGAAGTGTAACCAACAATATACCCCGTACGATTTTAATAGCTAAAGTTCACGTAACCACATTCAATAGTCAGCTTACTATATATATGCATTTCTTTTAACTGCTTTTCAAATCATTAATTTTGCAGAGCTCCATTCTATTTGTGTGGCTTGGAGTAAACTAGAAAAAAGCATCAGTCGCGCGCAGTACTTCACAGGGCTCTACGTTCAACTTCACACGAGAGAGATAGAGAGTAGAGTAGAGTAGAGAGCGAGAGAGAGCCTTACGCGCTCTGCCAACGCTGAAGAAAATGGCCGGCACAGCTGCCAAGCGTCGTCGGAGAGCGCGCGGGCGTGAATATATACCCGTGGATTTTTGCGCGCGACATTACAGTCGTGTCAGTCGAGACAGGCGGAAGCGCCTGTGCAAACAAACGCGCCCCGGGTTAAATCAGATCAGCCTAATTAAAGACGATGAGGCGGCAGCAGAAGCCGAACTTCAGTGCGACTACGGCCGTCTATGCGTGACGAGAGAGCTCCACCTCGAAACGCCCTCGACTCGCGCGGATTTGTTTGCACAGTAGTCTCGCGCGTACCTCTGCTGCAGCGCTCTTCTGCCGAGAGTGAGTTTGCTCTTCGGCCTAAGAGAGAGAGAGAGGGAGAGAGAGAGACGGAGGCAAAAGAACGCGATAGAGGAGACTTCGCCTCACGAGCGACGCTGCATTGTATATATATATACTTACGCGAGTAGAGCGAGAGAGAGAACAGTTTTCCCTGCAGTCTCGTGCATTTATCAGGATTTTCAAAGGAGCCCGGACTTTTTAAGCCGCCATAAATTTAGCGACGCCGCGCACTGTAGCTTGAGAAAGAGAGAGAGAGAAATAGCGAGAGAGAAAGACAGAGGCTCTGCTTTAATGACGTTTGAAGATCGGCAGCACGGGGGATCGCTGAGGAATCTGCGGAAAAGTGCCTAGCTAGCGTCCTATTGCTTCCTTTCAATTCCCCAGCAATAAGTCTGGATTTCCGTCCCGTGCCCCAAGCGCCACTCTTTTCCTTTGCATCGGGGCGCTCGCTCTTATATATTTTCGTTCGACTTTTTATTTCATGATTATATAATGCAATTTTAAGTTTAGGTTCATAATCTGCGACTTAGATCGTTGGTGAAATAAACCTTTATTGTTATTACCAGAATTCAATATTTACTATAAAATTAATAAAAGTGTATCGCAAAGTGTTGAGAAAACTGTAGGTATACTCTCAAAATATATAGGATGTAACAACATAACACTTCGAATGCACATATTTAATTTTTTGGCTCTGCACCAAAAGTAAATAACATAATTCAAAATTTGTTATTCAATTCTTGAAACAATGTTTGACTTGGCGGCTACGAACAAAATAAGAGTTTAAAGCATATATATAGAATTACTAATTTATGTAATATTAATTTCATAAATACGATGCAAAGCACAACCTGCAGTATTAATAAATAGTATTAAGAAAAGTTAGCTTACTCATGTAGACAGATACCAACCAAATATTATTTCATTCTTTCTATCCGGCGAAAAATCAAACATCGACACCAGAAAACTATAAATATTTGTGAAAGTGGACTTTTAAAGCAAACCTGCACATTTAATGCACACGATGCACACACATACACACAGACAGACCACACATATTTTTCGGAAAAACATCCAAACGTAACTTTCAGCAAGCGAAACTTTTGACGGAAAAGATACAGAAATATAGGAGACATAATTCGCGAATACGACGATATGGTGCTCTGGCGGCGAAAGAGCCTGCAGGAGCATCGGTGGCTGCATGCAAAACGTCACTGAAGGAAACAAGAGGGCCCCCAAGCAAAGTTAAGGCAGCCGGAAAAACTGTAACGGAAGTTTTGACGAGGCCGCGGCGTAAAAGAAAGAATGAAAGAGAGGAAGAGAGAGGATAGCTATGCGAGGTGTATATAGAACGAGAGAGAGAGAGAGAGAGAGAGAGAGAGAGAGAGAGAGAGAGGGAGCGACGAGAGGAGGAGAGCAACGGTTATTATCTATCGCTCTCGTTACCACAGGTTGCTCGTAAAGCGACCCCGACTACCACCTCCGGGGGATGGGACACTCACGCGAGCGAGCCAGAGAGAGAGAACGACATGGCATAACTACGGCGCATATAGGTAGAGCGAAAGAGAGAGACGGGGAGAGACGGAGAGAGAAAAGCGGTAACTACACCCCGACGAGCAGAGCGTGGCAGCAGTAGCGGCGGCGGCGGCGGCGGCTCGAACCTCGGACATTACTGTGCCGAGTGCGAATGGACGGCCGCGTCGAGGGGGCCGTTCCGGGGAAAACCTCGGCTCTTCGCGCTCTCTCTCTCTCTCTCGCCGTCTCTCTTCTCCTATTGCCTCGAGAACAACTCTTGCGGACGATCATATGTACGCTGCAGTGGAAATGTCGATGGACTGCTTGTGTATCCTTTTGCTTTTTAAGGGTCGCTATGGGGTGGCTTTATTGTTTTATAGCGATTTTGACAAGCGCCTCGATTGCGTATAGCGACCGGCCGTTTTCATATACGAAGATTGAGAGATGGAAGAGAGTAAGAGAATTGGGATATAGGGGATCGTGAAACTTATTGGCTATTACGCTCAGAGAATTCGATGCGGCTTTTTAATTTGAATTAAAGCTTCTGCATATATGTAATTATATAGTGTAAATACATTGTAAAAAATTTTTTATTTTGGGAAATTAAGCGAGTGTTACGCATTTGCTCTTCAAGATTACCAAGAAGGACATTGTTAAGTAAGATACTCTACTGTAATTATAAAAGGGCCTACATAATAAATCATATAAATTCGAATTATTCTATGAATAATTTAAGCATTAAAAAAGTTCTTACGAAACTTTCGACTACCTTGTATAAAAATGTTATTCCAAAAACTAATAGAACCCTCAAAATCAAATTTTCAAAGATGCCGACTATATATCATTTTAATAAAGACATTCTTCTGTCGCATTAAAATTAACGTATATAGAAAAAAAAGGACTTGAAACAAAGTGCGCGAGAGGAAAAAAAAGAGGCGAAACAACCTTTATCCGCTCATAAATTAAGCCATCAAAAAGCCCTTTCTCGCGCACTAAAACATATAAATAACGTGGATCCACGCTATAAAACAAAAAACGCGCCCAATAATTCATCATTCGACGCATCCAATTCTCACGTTCATCTCGGAATATTCGAAATATATATCCCTCTCTGGCAACGCGCACTCACACACACACACACACACACACACACACAGCCACGCGCGCAAACACAGAGAAAGATCTCTGGCAAACATGATCGCGCGCGTGTGCTACAGCGACACGCAAAAACCTCAAAGAAACCAGCCTCTCAAAGACATGCACACACGATCGTTCTCTTCCGATTGAGATCGAACTCCTCTCTCTCTCTCCCTCTCACACCCCGTTTTATTTTCATTTTCATCTCTGCACTATACCCGTTCCCCTTTTTTATTCATCGGCCGCCATAACTACAGAGATCGCGCGAATTGCGCGCGCAACCCCCGCGGGGCAGAGCAGCAGCAGCAGCAGCAACAGCAGAGAGGCGCTGCAGCGCGTCGCGACAGGGGGCACTGCCAATGCGCCTGCACATCCCGCTCCTATACGTGTGCATGTGTGTCCGTCCGTGCGCGTGTGTGTGCGCGAGCGCGACGCAGCCGTTGCAGCAGCGGCAGCCAGAGAGGAACAGCCGGGGCCATAAATCTCCGGGGATATAGATGGCTCTGGTGTCGCGCGCGCGCGAGCTGCAGCACAACCTACCCCATGCGGGGTGCCCCCGCGTCGGAACGCCCCTCTCTCCCTTTTTCGCTTTCCGCGCGCGCGCGCGTCTATCTCTGTGTGTGAGTGTGTGTGGATGTACCCTCCTCCCAATTCTCTCTCTCTCTCTCTCTCTCTCTCTCTCTCTCTCTATCTAGCTCCCTTTCCCTTCTCTCTTGCCCCCGTTGCATCGCAGTCCCATGACCGAATTACCGGAATGCCACCTTTTTCCTGAACGCTCGAAAAAGACAGGGAGCGAGAGAGAAAAAAGAGCCTGACTCCCTGCGTGTGTGCGCGCGTGTATAGGAGCGTCGCATTGGCGCGGCAGAGAGGAATTACGGGATGGAACGGTGTGTGCGTTAGGCAGAGAGAGAGAAAGAGCAATGCAGCCGGAGAGATAAATCGATCGACTGCTCCGGCGGAGCGCGGAGAGCGTGAATGAGACACTTTTCTGAATTGAGCCGAGGCTCGCTCTTCTCTCTCTCTCTCTCTCTCTCTCTCTCTCTCTCTGTTTTTTTTCTGCTGCTCTCGCTCGTTTTGTTTTGCGAAGTGCGCGCACACTGCATACACCGGCCATCCCTGATTGTGATACATTGCAGTCGCGTGGACCGTAGAAGAGAAAAAAATGCAATTTACTTTATTTGATTATATGGAAAAAGGCGCGCGCGTGCGTGCCTCTTTTTCGTTTATTACGCAACCGCAGCGCGCATTTTCTTTCTTTCTTCCTACTTTTTTTTTCTGGTCAACGCGCTTTTCTTTATTACCCTAGGCTCGCCGAATATTGAAATGGGGGGAGACGAGGAATTTATTAAATGGACTGTGTGTGTGCGCGCGGACTCAACGATTTCTACGAAATTATGTGTGTATATATATACGACTACTCCCACAGTCCAGATGGATTTTCTTATCGTAGAGATATTCCGTACACGGGCGAACGGCTCGTTATCGAGATCCATATTTCGTTCAGACGTCACTCGGGGAAAAAGAATATAGTTGGTGGAAAAGGAGGCCCGCCCCGGTGAACAACGCGGCTGCCCTTTTTCAGACCTCCTCTCTATCTCTCTTTCTCTCTCTCTCTCTTTCTCTCTCTCTCTCGTATACACTCACACATATTCTTGGGTTGGGTTATTCGAGAAAATGAAAACTAGCAATCGCAGTATTGTGATTGTCTCGTTACACAAGCCTTCAAAAGTACATTCATATCTAGACTACATCTTTCTGCAACGTGAGCCCGATATCGCCTGTGTATACATAGATATAATATAAATTCGCTCAGTAAGTGCAGGCATATCTTCTGAGTCCATGCATAGTTTTCACCTACTGCAACCAGTCGGCGGGATCGGAACTTGTGCTGCGGTATCCCGTCGCGATTTTCCCTGACACGACGCGTAGGAGTATACAAGCGTGTATATATATATACGCGAGCTTCGCAATTGCTGATGCGAGAGATTTTTCAGGGAAGCAGTGGTGTGTTACATGTGAGCGATACGTTTAACTGTATTAAGCCGATTGTACTTTCCGTGTTGTAGATTTTTGTTTTTACCGAGGAATAGCTAAAAGAGTCGAGTGCTGCTGCACACGGATTGATGGTGCTGCACAATTTAATTGATATGAAGAAACAGCTTTTTAAGACCTACTGACCTGTCTAGTCTGAAACTTACGTAAGAATTCAATGTGTGTTTATGGCATTTTTGTATGATGCATAATATCTTTGAGCTTTTAGAGGTACTTTAACGCGTAGGAAATTGTTTTAAAAACTTTGGCAATAAAAACCTAGTTATTAAAATTTTCACCATGCAGGGTACGGAAGTTATAAATTGCCCGGGTATATGAAGTGTAACTTTACAACAACCATTTAAAGTTGAACTTTCGTTTTTCGAACTATGGGGAGATAGTGAAGTTTGCCAAATGGATCATGAATCATTATTCACGCAGCGAATTATGTAACGCGGGAAAATGAAAAAAAGTACACTTTACCGGTATTAATTAATTTAATGTAATTTACCATTTTTATCACCGTTTCTATATTTATATCGATAAGTTTATTTACTTTTCTTTTGTCGGTTATTTCTATCGCGCAGGCAAACCGAGGGAAAAAGAGAGAGAGAAAAAGCTTTGGAAAACAGGAGAGCACACGACGGAAAGAGCAGGCGGATGATGAATCGCGTCTCATCTCTCTCCTCTTCTCCTGCACCGAAGCCAAGATAAAGGGAAAAAGGAGAGGAGAGATAGCGCGGAGGGAAGAGAGAGAGCGAGAGAGAGACAGAGGGTACGAGAGCTGCACTGCACAGAGCTAAGCAATAGGAGTGGAGAGAGGACGCCCAAGACAAAAAGACGTATAGCCGCGCGCGCTCACGTCGGAGAAACGCGCTAGACCGAGTCAGTCCACTGACTTATCTACGGATCGGGCGCCGCACGCTCGCACGCTCCGCACCTCCTTCTCCTCCTTCTCCTCCTCCTCCTCCTCTTCCTCCTCCTTCAACTTCTTCTCTCTAGCCCCATGGAGATTCTCGAGTGCGAGTGAACGACGACGACTGCGACGACTGCGACGACGACGACGACGACGACGACGACGACGACCGCCCGGAAAAGCCGAGAATATTCTTCGTGGAAAATTCTCGGGAGGCCGCTCGAGAATAACGTCAGCTCCTGAGTGCGAGTTGCTGCTGCTGCTTCAGCGTTTGATACAAAAAGGAAAATGGAGGAGCAGACGAATAACCCCCTCGGTTTAATTAATTATCCCGTCTTTTTATTCCTGTTGCACCGCTGCTGCTGCTGCCGCCGCTGTGCGCTCGAGTGGAGCGTTAGCGCAAGCTCTCACTCTCTCACTCTCGTGCTTCGAGGCGTTTATTTTCATCAATGTTTTTGCCTTCTCTCCTCGCGGACTCGTTATTTTTGACGTTTTCGCCTCATTCGCGTTTTTTACGATCAGCCAAGAGCTTTTTACGAGTGTAAACTTACCACGAGCGCCCCCCTTCTCTCTTTCTCTCTCTTTCTCTCTCTCTCTCTGGTTTTATATGTATGTGCGCGTTGAAATCTCGCCTTGTTTGCCAGTGTGGGAATCACTTTAAAGTGAATTTACATGGGAATATTCGTATTTAATGTTGAGAACGAGAGAGAGAGAGAGAGAGAGAGAGAGAGAGAGAGAGAGAGAGAGAGAGAGAGAGAGAGAGAGAGAGAGACAGATAGAAATGAAGACTTTATGGATGATTTACAAGCTCGCACCGAGTGTCCGTATTTTTGCCTTTGGAGAAAGAATTTGCTCGCGTTTATTATTGGTGCAAGAATCTTGCGGATCTCATTATCGCGTATATCATAATTATAAGGTTCGAATCTTATATATTTCGGGAAGGTTCTTTTAATTATTTTTAATTAAAGTGAATTGATGTTTTGAAGAAATTGCTTCAAACTAACAGGCTTATACAGTTTCCGTTACTTACGTTTACTATGATTTGGAAATTTAATAAAACTTTAGTTTATATCTTTTTCATAAAAATTTCCTATAAATAAATTTCGACAGCTCGAGCTATAAATAAACATTTTCAATTTAATAAATAGTATTTCGTTCAAACAGTGTGCAGAGGTAAAATATATACCTATATTTTGTCAGAAATCTCTAGGCAAATATATTTTCGGGAATGGACTTGAGCACGTCTGTTTACTCGATAAATCTCCAAGGGAGACGGATCGCTCCCTCGCTCCTCTCTCTTTCTTTCGCTCTCTCTCTCTCTCTTCATCCATCTCTCTCGCACTCGCTATTTTTCGCGGTAGAAAGAGAGAGAGAGAGAGAGAGAGAGAGAGAACTGGCATCGTTCTACTTTGGGAAGATTTTTCCCCGACGTTAATAAATTATAGGTGCCGGCGATGCGCGCTCGCTCGCGCGTACGTGTGCGCTTGCACGCGAGCTTTTAATAAAATGTGACATTTTCTTTTTAGCCGAAACGAGAGTGGGAGAGAGAGAGGGAGAGAAAGCGCGAAGAAGGAGAAGAAGCTACTCAGAGGGGAGTGGAAGAAGTGGAAGTAGGTGGCAATTCGTCACGAAAATAAATTACTGGCCGCTGAAAACAACGGCAGTTCTCGCCTCTGATTGGTAGCTGAGTCCGTGGAATCGGCGAGGAATCGCAGATAGGGAGAGAGAGAGACAGAGAGAGAGAGAGAGAGAGAGAGTGAGAGTCGATCGCTATACCGAGAAAACTTTATTTCTCCCGTGGGGCGTTGTCGTTGTCGCCGTCGACTTCCCGCTGCTCTCCCGCTCGTATACTTCCGCGCGAACGCCAATGTCGCCTGTGCAGCGAGAGGCGCACGCGAGACTTCATTTTGGGATATCTCGAAGAGGGACCGGCTGTCTGCTTGGCGCTCGCGAGCCCCAGAGCACATGTGCAGTACGAGAGAGAGAGAGAGAGAGAGAGAGAGAGAGAGACGAGGGAAGCAATTAATATGTAAATGTCGGAGGAGACGAAAATAAGTGATGCGGCGCGGCTCGTATTGTGTGTGGCTGTTATCGTATACGTCACCCTCATGGGCGCCAAGCTCTCGAGGATGCTGTTGTAGTTGCTATACTGTTTGGAAATTATGGCATGTGGGTTCGTTGTATCGGGTGGAGACAATAATTTAGGGGCCGCGCTATGGTTTTTCTCGCGCATCTAGGAAATTTCGACTGGAGTACGGAAATACTTAGTGCAGCTCGAATATTCTACTACGGACCCATTTCTTTTCCTTCATCTTTTTTTTTTATTTTGGTTAATCAAAGAGCTCGAAATAGTTCAAATTAAGAATGTGCGAGATGTAAATCAAATCGTTTTCTGAATATCAAAGACTGTAACGCCCGTACAAATAGAGGCTTTAAATATTGTAGCTGGATTGTCATGATTTTTATATTTAGCATAGAAAGTTTACTTTTTAGTTATATACGCGAATGAAAAGTTAAGAAATGCTTCAATTCGAGCAAGATAAAAATGCGAACCGAAGTGCGAATAAAAAGAAAATACTCATAGTCAGCAGCGTAGCGGCATTCAGAGAATAAAAGTCCGTTTCGAAAATCGAGCAAGGCACTTATTGCGTCAAGCTAGCCCAGGAAGAAATTGGGTATATCGCGCTAGTATACGTATATATACATCCGCACTCCCAGACGAAATAAAAGCGCTCGCTCGCTCTAGACTATCGCATCAAAGCACCAGCAGCTCGCTTTCTTTTCCTAGAGCTCGCGAGACACGGCTCTCTCTCTCTCTCTCTCTCTTTCTTTTCCTTCTCTCTCGGTCACGGGTAATGGTTTTACGAGCGTCAAGGGTGATATAAAGAAAATGAAAAACACCGGTGCGCTCTCGCGACTGTATATAGTACGGGAAGCTGTGCGTGCGTGTGAGTATGTGTATGAGAGAGATGGAGAGAGAGAGAGAGTCCTCGTATAACTAACTGCATGCTTTCTGTCTCTCTCTCTCTCTCTCCCTCTCCCCCCCCCTCCCTCTTCCTCTTCCTCCTCCCGCTCCGTATATATACACAGCGAAGCTTCTTCTCGAGTTGTGCGCTCGTAGTATATATCTATATGTATAAGGTGAGAGAGAGAGCGAGAGAGAGTGAGGGAGAGAGGCGATATGTACACGCCCGGGCCAACTCCCCGCGGAGTGTATCACAATTAGCTCTCGCACCCTCTCGCATGCGCCTCTCTCGCGCAGCTACCTTAGACACCCGGCTGGCTATACCCCTTAGCTTGTCTCGACGATGCTTATAGTATCCCCTACCTCTCTCTAGATGGCTTTCCGAGGAGAGAGAGAGAGAGAGAGAGAGAGAGAACAAGCTAAAGTTTTCGTTCCTATTTTTGCTTACGTAATGTTAGAGCTGCCCTGCGAAAAAGACGCTAACTTTGTGATATTATGTAAAACATGAGTTATTAGCGAAAGAGAGAGACAGAGAGAGAGAGAAAAAGAAAGAGAGCTTGGAGAAAGGGCGCGAAGGTAAGTATATTTAACTAGTGCCGTCTGCAATAAGCGAGGCATAAATTTTAGAGCACACAATATCTCGCTCACCTCCCATCCATCACCATTCGTGCATCTCTCCTCTCTCTCTCTCTCTCTCTCTTTCTCTCTCGTAGACTATGTTTAAAAGTCCAGCTTGTTCTCGCTTCTATAGATCCGAAAGAGCCAAACAAAACATTCTATATACTGTAAAAAAATTGCAAATTCGCACGGGCAAGTGCACGACAGCCTGCACGGACGACCGGCAGTATATTACGCGTATAGTCGCGCAGCGTCGCGTCAGATATCCATCAGGTGCGCGAAAAGATTTAATGCGTTCGAACGCGCTCGGTGTGTAAAAGTCGCCGCGGTGCATGTATATAGCTTCTCCGAGCCGGGTGTAATATAGCGAAACGCTAAAAAGCTGTCTCTCTCTCGCTCTCTGGAATATCGGACGGTAGTATAGAGAAGTGAATGAGAGAGAGAGAGAGAGAGAGAGAGAGAGAGAGAGAGAGAGATCCGACGAGATTGAGCGCGTGTTAATTGCGTGTCGCGAGTAACTTAGTAGCCGGGCAATAAATTGAACGAGTGATATTTATTGAGTGCGTCGCTTTCTCCCTCTATCTCTTCTCTTCTCTTATATACCGACGGCCAGGGATAGGAAGGGAGAGCCGAGAAACATTAAACTCGCGTCACTTAACTCTAAGCAGAATGCTTTCTCTCTCGCTCTCTCTCTCTTTATCATTATTCTATCTCTGTTCTACGGGTGGTCCGCCGCCACGCATAGAATAAACGACCGCGAAAATGCGAAATGACCCCATGCCTGAATTGCGGACCTTACCCCTACACAATACCATATTTATAAACCTACTAATTAATACTCGGACTGCGAATACTTCTTCTTTTCATTGCTTTTTTTTCCTGCGGAGCTTGGCTTATGTAAGATACAAATGATTGACTGGCTCAAGTGTGCATGGCTGATCTGTTTATGTGTTCTAAGAATATCTGACGAAAGGATGTCAGAATTTTTCATGCTAACGCACTATACGAGTGTAAACTAAATATTACGAATATTTTAATTGCTTTGGATATTGGATATTATGGAAAATGGATATTATGCAAGTGAAGTATGGGTACATGATCAATGTGCAAATAAATTTACAGTAAATTCAACCATACTATTCTACTATTTTGGAGTATTTAATACAAGAACCAACAATTTTAAATTCTGTATAGTCATAAATTGTTAGCGATATTTCTATAAGATAAAATCTAGTAGCTCCAGTAAACATAATCTTTCGAGATTTTTTTGAAGAAACGAATAGATAATGAAGTATAATACAATGAAAAAAAGTTCATGAAAAATACTTGTTTTACTTTAATAAATTTTAAATGTATTTGCATAATATTCAAGTTTGACGCAAATAATTAATATCAATAAATTACAGAAACTTTTAGCTGTAAATACAATGGAACGTGTTTTTCGCGAATGAGGAAAAGAATAACTTAATTGTACATTCTACAAAAAAAAATATCGCCATGCGAATAATTGTCCGAAAAATTAACACACCATCAAACGGTCTCCATTCAATTAAGCCTTCATTATATTTCAAAGAAAAAAATTTAGCCCCCAACGTGTCGCAGTGTATAGCGTGCCTTTGTAATGAATCGCTCATGCCGGAATGAGGCCACGGAGCAACAGCAACAGCATCCCATACCAAAGAAACATTGCGATCGAATCAAACGGTCAATCGAAATATCAGCAGACACTCGCGCACAAGCTGGAATATATTAAGTGGTTAGGAAAGAAAGATAATTTGGCAACGTCGCAGCCGCCATCCTTCCTTCTCTCGCTCTCCCTTGTTCTTTCTCCGTTTGTGCGTGTCTTTCGAGAGAGAGAGAGAGAGAGAGAGAGAGAGAGACGCTGTATATATATACGTGGAATGGGGGAACGAGAGATGCTCCGAGATCCTGCTACAGCGTCATGTTAGAAATATCCACGCGAGAGCGTATGTTAGCTAGCTCTGCGACTCTAGTCGAGGGATCCGAGAAGAAAAAAAGAGGCTGAAAAAAACGCTCCGAATAGACAGCGAGTGAAAAGGAGCGGGAGACCTAAGGGTCTCTCTCTCTCACTCCCTCTATCTTTTTTCTCGTCGCTCGAGCTAGTATGAGAGAAAACGGACACGGACGAGACGACTACGACGACCATGTTACACACACTATTTTATACGCGCAGAGCTCTCTCTCTCTCTCTCTCTCTCTTTCTCTTTTTTCACTCGTGTTTTTGTCCCTCTTTCTTTTTTCGCTCCCTCCTACGCGTTTTATCCGTCGCTTCTCTCGTTCTTTTTTCTTCTTTCTTTCTCTCTCTCTCTTGCTCTTTCTGTGCTTCGTATCTTGCTCTAGCCTTGCTCTCACCGGGGATTCTGGGAGTTTTTAGAGTTCGGCCCTTCATTGTTGTGTAAATGCGGACCAATGGCGCCGCTAGACGCGGGGCCGCGTTCTCTCTCTCTCTCTCTCTCTCTCTTTCTCTGCGAAGCTCGCTTTTAAATGCTAATATCATCGTGCGAAAACCAGATTTCAGGAATTTCACCTGACTCGCGCGATAGTTCCGTAGCAGCAGCGCGGCTTGTGCTCTCTCTCTCTCCCTCTCTGCTCCGTTGCCAGGAGGCCTGGGCGATTTTGTGCTTTCGTGTATATAGGTACATACATAGCCCACAGAAACGCGAAATATACACGGAAGTTGAATGGCTTTGGCCGTTTCCGTTGCCGGGGGATTCGTAAACACGATGTCGATGTATTTTTCTGCAGCTCTTGCGCGCCGGCTCGACTCCACTATTCACATGAAATGCATTGAGAGATATTTTTATTTCCAGACTCAAAATACTAGTTATCCTCGATGTGTGTGCATTATTCTTGGTTTTTGTCGCAAGAGTAAAGTTTTAATTTATTTAGTTTTTGGACAAATGACATTGTTATGCTCACTAGATAATTATTACACATTAGATATACTGTTCTGGTAATAAAAAAAATATTTTTATAGTAGATAGTGAATGGCTATTGAGGCTGCATGAATAAGTTGAAATTTTGGAAAATATATAATTAAGGAATGAAAGTTTTAATAAAAAAGTATTTAGAATTTAGACCTTTATATATAAAACATTAACTAGTGGTATTTATTTCAGTTTTTTTAAATAAATTTCGATAACAAGGTTTCGATTAAAAAAAGTTAAAACTTAATTTATAATTTTTTTAAATATAATCTTGTAGTTTTTAGAAATACTAAACTTATGTTCATTTGTATTTAAACTGATATATTTTTAAACAATTTTTAAAATATAAAACTTATAAATGCATTTTTTGTTTGATCATATTAATGATTGCTATTTTCCTTAAATATTTATCAAATAGTCATTTTTAATTTGACCCTCCAAGTTTCTTAGTTTAAGTATTGATTTTCCTCTAGAATATTTAGTATTGAAACTCAAAGCAATAAGTAATATCTAAAATTAAATTGTTATAATAATCACGAACTAAAACTGACAAAAATTCGTAGTTCGTCAGTAAATAAAAATTGAAATAAAAAACAATAATAAAAAGGCACCATCCATGAGCAAGGAATCATTTAACGACATAATTCATAAGAGCGCAATCTATCGGAGAATCGGTGAACCCTAGAGCCTCCTCCCCTATCTCTCTCTCTCTCTCTCTCCTTACACACAACAGGCGCAGCGCACAAGCAAAGACCCACCGACTGTCTCTCTCCTACTCTCTCGCTCCGTCTCACTCGCTCTCCAGTGCCGGGACTCGACTACCCCGCCCCCGTCTCGCAAAGGCGTAGGCTTTACGGCGCTTCGTGCTGTATCACCCGATAATGACGCTCATAAACGTCGCGATAAAATCAAGCGGGCGAATTTACTGTCAGTCGTTACGCTCTTAGCGAAAGGCGTGAAATGGTAATGAAGTGTAATCAAAACAAATCATAAAGCGGTCGATGAATTCCTTGCGCGCGCGCACGTGAGAGTGAGATAGAGAGAGTGCGAGCATCTCTTATATGCCGTTTTACGCGCATTCCCCCGATGTCAACTGACGCGTACGTACACGGTATCGCCACGCGACAATCCGATATAGTTTATTATGCAACCTGTTCTTCGGATACAGTAGGTATAGTGCGTTTTGGATGCTTCTTGGATGTGGCGACTGTCGAGAATGCGTCTGTTTCTCGTTTGGAAATATAAAATTAAACGATGATGTACTTTCATAAAACGCGAAATAGCGTTGAATCGCGTGAAAAAAAATCACGACCTACATGTCGTTCTAAAAGAGAGGAAGGAAGAAGCTTGAAGAATTCCGCTAACCGTAATACAATTTGAATAGGGTGTACAGACTGAAGCATCTGCGACCTTGGGTCGACGGGGGCCCGATTACATTTTTGCGGTACACGGGGAGGACACAATATACTAATAATCTAGGCACCGCAAGTCGAAGAGAGTGATACACTCGAAGAAGAAGCAGTGCGAAAAGGAAAGAGAGAGAGAGAGAGAGAGAGTGCAAAGAGAGGGGCAGGTCAGGGTTTGATTGCAGGAAGGAAGCAGTTAGGCCCGGTTAAAGTCGTTAAGCCAAGTTTACGAGGTGTTACCGAGAGCGTAACCTGTAAATCTCGAGAGTCTCTCTCACTCTCTTATACTGTGTGTAGAGTTGGTCGGGCGGACGCGTGCCAGTAGTCGCCCTTGAAAGTCGCCTGCTCGCTCGCGCGCGCGCCCATAGGGAAGGGGTAATGGTTGTAGGAGTGAGCAGAGAGTGAGAAAGAGAGAGAACCACGGTTTCGCCTGCTCTCTCTCTCTCGAGTCTGCAGCTCCGCCACCACCGCAGCACACCGCCGGGCCGTACCAACGTCTTTATGGATCGTAAATGTCTTCCTTTACAGCCGATAAAGATCCGCGGCGTGGCTCGCCACACACACACACACCCACATACACACATACACACAGAGAAAGGCCGGCGAGCGACGAGCTGCGAGCCGCTCGCCCCGATTGACGAAATGATGCGCCACCGCCAGCAGCAGCTCCGTTCCCCGCCGCGTGTAATGCGAGCTTCTGCTGCCGCTACTGTTGTACTGTCCGCCTGCCTCCGCACCTACTTTAACGGCCACTTGCGCGGGCCTCTTATCTCTCACTCGCTGTGTACTTTGCGATGATCGATCGCAGGCTCTTTTTTTACGGCCAGACATGATGTTTTTCTATTATAGAGTTTCGAGTATACACTTGAAATGGATTCTAAATTGTATTCAACTCTAGTTGTATTGATGTATACATGATGCCTGCCTAATTTCCTTTCTGATTATACAAAATTTAAAAAATGTTATACTTGTAATTTTTTTTTTGCAAAAAAGAGAATCAATCTAGACACAGTGGTGCAGCACGAGATAAAAAAAAAAGAGAAAAACGAGTGCATACACCATTAGCGAATGACTGTCTATGAGTAATAAATAACTCGAGAGCAATCGGTGTCCCGCGACTCGTATCCCAATTTCATTTAAGCATAATTCAATTGCTGTTCGCTTCTCGCGCGCATACACACACACGCGCGCGCACGCATGTATACACGTACGCTGTGCACCTACGCAAGATCCGCGCTCGCATATAAAGCGAGAGCTTTCATTGGGCTTTCGAGCGCGAGTGAATAATTGCTCTTTCCCGCATGCATATATTTTTGCAAAAGCTCTGTACACGCGCGCGCCTCTGCACACAAGCTCTATACACACGACCAAACGGTACATCAGTTCAAGGTTCATTAAATTATACCCCAGCCACATGTGTATTTATATGTATAAATATACGTATATAGGGTACGTGGGAGTGGGAAAAGTGCAGAGTAGCTGGTGAAAAACGTGGTTCAAAAGTGGAAAATGCGAGTCAATTCGGCAGAGTCAGCATTTCCTAGACGCCGAGAGAGACGAGCTGTATAGTCGTCGAAGCGCGTGTATACGTGTGAACTGGGCTGCTGTGGCTGTGGCTGTGCATGCGGCCTGGGCAAAATCCGAAGGCGGGAGAAGAGAGAGAGAGAGAGAGGAGAGCTATATAAAAAGGGAGCGAGACTGTGGTAGTGGGGAAAGTAGGAGGTGGAGAAGAGAGCTAGAGAGAGGAGAGGAAAAAGGGAGTGAGAAAGAAAGAGAAGTGCCACAGAGTCGATAAAAACAAACCATAAAGCGCATTACGGACGATCATCGAACTACGTTCACGACCGCCATACGTCACGGCTTGGTGGGTAGTAAAGTGGGCGATACAAAGTGGACGATTTACCGTGGAGCGGTCGGTAAGGTAGGTAGGCCCCAGTATATATAGGTATATACCGACTGTACATACGTAAGGGTCGTAAGACATAGTCGCCATCTGTTGGCCGATTGCCAAAGCCAATTAAAGTAGTTCCCGGCAGACACACTTGCTTGCACATACCCCCCACCCCTCCTTCCACACACATACACACACACATATAGTCAACAGCGGGCGACTTTGAAGTTCCGCAACCTCGTGGGATCCAGTTTGGAGTATAAACACGCTTCTGTGTCCTCTCTCCCCGTTCCAAGCGGGTCCCGGACTGCTTTTTCCGAGCAGTCTGCATGCGCGCGCGCTCGACTAGCAAAAAGTGCCGAGTGCAGCACAAAACGCCGGGAGGCGATCGCGAGAAACGCGCGATAATGAGGATAAATATTTGTCATTCGCGCGGAAATGAGCGCCTGCGCGCGGGACGGAGGTTCGCGAGTGTGCAAAGAGTGTGCTGCACGAGAGCTGCAGTACGGCCTAAGCGCGCCAACGTGGATTTGCGCCCGCCCATCCCACTGCGATGCAGCCACGGCTTGGCCACGCCCACCGCTGAAAGCGCGCCCGAGGAGTGGGGTTGAGCAGCCATAACTAAGCCCGGCGAGACTCGAGCGCGAGCCGCTAGATGGCGGCGCGTGACGCATACGAGGTACTGCATGCCGCGGACTCGGACCTGCAGCAAGTGCCTCGTGCGTGCGTTTATCCCTGTATCTATATATACGTATACATGTATAATAGGCAGAGGAGCGAGCGACAGGGAAGGAGAGATAGAGCGAGAGCGCGCAGAAAGAGCCCGTGAAAACGGCCTCTAGCCGCAAATCTTATGGCTCAAGCTCGCGCGCGACTTTTATAGCACGCTCGACTGATTTAGTTGAGCCGAGCGCATTGTGTGTCCGCGTATATATGCGTATAAAAGTTTGTGTGAGTGTGTATCCGGACGACGTTAATTGATACATTGGGACTATACAAATCAATTACGAACCCTCTCATCGCATAACGCGCCCGCGCGACCAAGGACCCGCCGCCGCTCTTTTCTATACGCTGCGCGCACAGTTCGACCGTGAAATTGACTCGTTAATAACGTAAACGGCAAAAAGAAAGACGCGAAATATATATATATGTGTGTGTGTGTGTATGTGTGTGTATGTGTGTGTGTGTGTAACTGGACTGTGTTAAAACGCTTTTATTGCGCGTGTTTCTTTCGGAGAAGATCATTTGCCGTTCCTCTCTTTCTCTCTCTCTCTTTTTCATTCTGTCTGCACATATACTATCTGACCGGTACAACGCGTGAATGTGTTATGTCGACTTTTATGTCCGTCATTTGTTTAAGAGTATCGTAATTTTGAAGCGCCGCGTGTATAGTTCTTAACACTGAATGTGGCGTTAATACGATTAAATTGTATGTAAAATCAATCCCACTTTCCTGATTAAGATACATTATTTTTGTAATCAAATTCTCAATAACTTTGCAACTCGTGAGAAACATTTTAAAAGTTTTATGATGTTAAGTTTTCATAATATATGCATTCTACACGGAAAAAAATCGCAAGCAAAGATTACGTAATTTAGCTCGGCAGATTATACTGAAGCAGGAATTAAGCAAAATGTATTGAAGTTATTGGGCATATGTTACTGAAAATATTCGGTAATACATACTGAAATAACAGTCAAATACAAAGTGCCTAAATAATCAAGCACAGATTACACTCTCTTTTACTAAAATGTAAACATTAACTTTTTAAGTTATTTAATTTATAAGTCCTAATTTTATATTCAATATTTTCCGAATTTGTACACCCTGCGTATATAAATACGCTTGTCTGTTGCTATGTACATATCACACGGTGTAAACAACTACAGCGGCAAGCGACAGAAAATAAAATAAAATAAAATAAAATATAATACAAGGCACATTTTGTAAATGATTATTATATAGTTATCGTTACCTTATGTAATGTACTATATTAAAAATAAAAAATAAAACGCAGAAAATTAAACATTTTTCTCAAGTTTATTACTCAAGCGAGCAATAATTACTTGATTGGTTAGGTAAATTATGCCTAACTTCTTTTACTCGATTGATCAAGCAAAATTTACCGAACTAGTTCTGTAGATGTTCTATAACCGTCAATCACATCTTGCTTGATGAGTTCAGCTCAAGCTATTCGGTAAATTTTGCTTGAAGGTTCATGAAACTCTGCTTGCGATTTTTTCCCGTGTACATGTGTAAGTAAAATTTTTTTTCTCCAACTCGATTTCAATACGCTACCTTGCTTTTAATTATATTTAATTACACTGGGTTATAAATGAGCCGTTGTATTTAAAATACAAAAAAAAAATTATTTTTAAAATTACTTTCGGAATAATTGCAAGAAAAAAACCTTAAGTGATTTAATTGCGAATGTTTGAAATTCTATAAAACGTATTTATGAGTATACTCTACATGCTATAATTATTTTATGCACGTACTTGGATTCAATCATGTCCAGACTGCAAGTGTACGAAAAAGATACCTGAACGCTTCGTGCATAAAAAAATATGCGCAATTAAGGCGTTCGATAGGATCTTAATTTCCACTATCATTATACCCTATCTTACTTTATATCACAGCAATTTCTTCTCATTCAAGATGAATACATCTACACGTCTCAAAATCGGAGTATAATGCAAATTAATAAATTAATTTATGTCTTGAATCTCACTGATTTTTACGAAAAATTATCACGCATTGTTCAATAAATATTCATACAAACTATACGAGCAATATTCGTACAAAATAAGTTCAATATTAGAGCAATTCTAAACCAAATTCGTGCTTTTAAAAACTATTTACGTAATGTCAATTACGCGGAAAATTTATGTTTTTAAGCAGTAAATAAAGCACTCGCGAAAACACGTAAGAACGTGAGATATGTAGACGCGTTTTACAAAATGCGGTAGGAAAAAAAAAAGTGAAAATCGTTAGCGCGAGATTGAGAGCTGGCGAGCGCACATAAACCTTGGAGCGACGGCAGGCAGAAGCGACCGTATAGCTTAGCCGTCGCTCGGCGATCGACTTCTTCTATGTAGCTTTCGGCAAGAAAACGACTATCGGGCCATTAATGAACGGCCACTTTACCATAATCGGGGCCTCGATCATTACACTCGCGTTACACACGCGTATAACTGAATGGCGAATATAGCAATGCCGTATAGCCGCTGCTGTTGCTGCTGCTCGTTAAAGCGATTTTCCCGAAAGCGACTATTCGCGCGTTACCTCGTCGTTTCCAAACACATTGAATAATATCCGCCCGCAGCGACCATTTACTTTTCTATCTGTGTGTCTGTGTGTGTGTGCAGCCGTTGCGGCTACTGTACGATGAAATTCCATACCGCTCATAGTGCTCATACCGTGTTATTTGTATTATTCCGAACGACGCGATACTGTGTATTTATCCAATTATGCAGTTGGCTAGGATATTTATTAGAGAAATTACGAAAAAAATCTATTGAATCGTCGTGCTTTACGGTGAAGTAAATGAAGCCTGAGGACACGCGTTCATCACTTTTATTATAGCACTTTTATCAATTAGTTGGGCTTGAAGCATTATTTTTATTAGACGAAGAATACTTCTTTTCTGGATGTATGAATTTCACAATGGAATTAAGTCTGAACGAGCGAGCTAAATTTCTTTTAATGAACATCAATAAATATCAAATTAAATAATCAAACATTTACTTGCTACAATCGTACATTAAACCAATAGAATTTTCAATTATCTGGATTAATTAATTTTAAAAGAAAATATTTTTATCGCAATTACCAATTGAAAAAGTTGAATATTTCATTTTACATAATTCATCTTAAAACAATTCTTTTTCAAATGTTCCATGAAGCATATCAAATTATTTACGCATTATTAGTTCAGCAGTACAATGCTTACTATTTTAAAAATATTTTACTGCTCGTAACTAGCAATTAAAAATTTCTCAACTCCCTTGCCAAGAAGATATTAATCACTATATAGTCAAGGAAGAGGCAGAGAGAAAAATGTATCGAGCACGACGAAAATAAGTCTCGTGCTTTCCTCGGGGCGTTTTTCTGTTTCTCTTTCTCTGGGAGTTGCTCGGCGGAATCTTTACACTCGATCGTTTGCACGCTGCAGCGCTTTCGCGAGCCGTATAGCGCGGGATTATTTACCATGCAGCTCGCGCAGCGGCGGCGGCGGCGGCAGAGGCGGCGATCGTTTTAAAAGACTCGAGAAACACAGCTCCGACATCTCTATAGTGCCAGCAATCGCGAAGAAAAGAGAGAGAGAGAGAGAGAGGGAGAATGAAGGGAATGAGTCCGAGAGACAAAAAAAGGGAGAAAGAGATATACAAAACGCGCGGTGTGCGCGATGAAACGTATTAGCATGAGGCATTGCGCGCGCGACGGTGCGAGTGAATCGGACCATTACGGTGGTGTACCACATATATAAGACCGCACGGCTTAATTTATATCGGTATACGCGTATAATCGAGCCCCCGGACTTAAAGAAAGAGATACAGGATTTTTGAGTCACGAGGAACTACACTTGAAAAAACATCGCCGTGACCGAACGACGTTTCCGCTTTCCTCCTTCCACACCTCGCCGTGTGCCCGTATACGTATACACAGATAGCGTCGAGCGATTTCGCGTCAGCGCGTAATAAGTCTTTTCGGTGCAAGTTTTGGTATTTCAGGTGTTGCGGTAGGGGACCCGTCCGCATCCGCGCATACTTGTGTATATATATCTGTATGGAGTAAAATTCTATGCGACGGCATAAAAGCAGACGCTTCTAACCAACCGACGACTGATTCTTTTTTTTTTAACGATACACTTTCGTCGAGATGTTGAGAGTTGAGCATCGTTATTTTTGAGAACATCTGGGAACGGTGTTTAACTTCCGACGAGTGCCGAGAGAGTCTACGGCCCCAAGGACTCGACGAAAAGGTCTCGCCACGCAGCTGTATAATGTACGCACGCGGTACGCGCTTCGCGCTTGAGATATAGCTGGAATTATCGTCACTCATTTTACAACCTAATTAAGCCTTCTTGGATATCGTATTTTAACGATGCGATATACGCCTGCAATAATTTGTTTTGCGCCGCGGAGAGTAAAGAAAAAAAAAGAAGAATATATATGAAATAACTGCGTGGCCGTTATGCTTCTCTTTTTCTCGTGCGCGCAAGGTACATAAAGGTGCTGATATGTTTATTGCATTATTAAACGATCGCGTGTAAGTATAATAAATGAAATATGTTGCCTTCTTTTTTTTTTTAATCAAGATTGAGCGCGCGCTTTTTTATTTATCGTTGAATCAAAAGGTTTTCGTTTCGCACGACGACTATATTTCAAGTGTATAGTCGTTTAAGCTCTTACACTGATTTTAAATGCATTTTAATAGAGAAATTCACATCGCAGTGTATCGGCTTATATTGCTCATAAAAAGATTATCTTCACCGTGTGCATAAAACCCGTTTTATTCTGTGAGAAACCATTCGATGTTATTTTGTATTTTCATTAAAAGCAGCGTGAATATCTAAATAGAAAATTTTATATTTTTCGTTACAACAATATAACAATAATTAGAATCTTTAATAGAAATATTAGCACTACACCGTAATAAAAAAGATAATCTTATTGCCTTTATTCCGCTTTAAAAATCGTATAATGTTATAGCTGTCATTTAACGTAGTATAACTATAAAATATATCAGTATCTTTTAAATACGGTTATTTAATTTACAGAAAATTATTGGTATTGACTATATATCTCTATAAGGAACCTTGGGGGTCTTGCAGAAAGAGAAATTCAGGAGACGCGTGGCTCTCGTTTTTTTACAACCGCAATTCCGTCGCCGAAGGGTCTTTCGTTTTCCCGAGATGAATGCGGTGACCATAAACCAAAACACCAATTACGCGGAGAAAAAGTCGAAATGGAAAGCGACGAAAAGGACGGAAGGGAGAGTTAGATAAGGCGCGAAAAGAAAAGCTCAACGGACTTTTTACCTGCTGTCCGACGAAAACTTTCTACTTTCTCTCAGGGATGGAAGCCCTCCGACGTAAAAAAAGCAGGGTAAGAAAAAAACAGAAAGGAAGAAGAAAATAGGTGGCTTTCTTACGTTAGCACAGAGCGGATGCACAAGGATTTGCAGTGAATGCATTGCATGGAGAGAAATGTTCTATGGAATAGTCCAATATTTATAGAGAATATTATTATATTGTACAAGTAATGCGATCATAGATTGTCAAAATGAGTATTTTTAATATATTGCTATGAAAAGGTTACCAGAATTCTACCAAAATTACGACCTATTTTTTTGAATTTCTAGTAAAAATCACTACTAGGACTCTCGGAATTTTTGCCATAGGTACCAATTGTAATTTTTTCATATAAGATTATTATAATTTTTCATATCTATGTGTATCGGTTTGGCTGGCTTTGCGCATGCATTTCTCGCTAACCTGAAAAGAGCTAATAAAATATCATTATTGCGGCGTTTATGACAACAAAACACTTCCAAATTATTTGCTTCTAACGAATAATTATTGATGTTTTTATAAATAATTGTTCGACATAAGTTATTGTTTAAGGCAACATAAATAATTCTTAACATGAGGTTTAACCGATTGTTGTAGTGCAAATAGACAATAAGAGACTTAGTTGCCATGTCGCGCGTGGCAAAATCGATCTTACGCTTCTGTCTCTCACATGGTAAGTTATAAAATGAAAATTTTTCAATATAAAATTTAATGTATGTATAAAATATAAATTCCTGAATTCTTTGTGTATATATATATAATATATATATATGGAAAACTAATTTTTAAAGCTTTATTTCTAAATTATAAAAATTACAATACTGCGGGATTGGAGAACTTCATAGAAATCCTGCAAAATTTCGAAGATTACTGCAGTCCGCGATCGCATCACAATTCCAGTATTGTAATATTTCTCATAAGTATCGAGCTATTTCCTATTATAACATTTCTCTCCTTGCACGAGCTCACTGCGAATCGCTAGCGCGAAAGAAGTCGTGCTCTTCGCGTGCAGTGGAGTATAGCGCGGCGCTCGCGCGAAGTGAAAATAGAAGAAGCAAATGTTCCTTCGTGTTTTTTTTCCTTCTCTATTATACCTTCTGCGTCTTAGAGTAGTACCGACGCTCAACTTGAAGCGTTAAACTAGTTCCCTTTAACGCGAGAAACGCGATCGGAATAATTCAACGAATTACGAAAACACGCTCGCGCGCGGTCTGGCTTCATTAGATATTCAGCGTAAAGATATAGTTGCGCCGCGCGCGCACACCAAAGGACGCGAAATTTACGAGAAAAAGGCTGCGCAGCCTTTATATTCCTATAGGTCGTATTAAGAAACACGCGGGGTGGAGGCAGAGAGAGAGAAAAAATTCCGCGCATTTTTAGTTATACTTGTAAGCTGACTTCTGGTAGCAACTGATAAATATCTTGCTTTAACAAAGGCATACGTTTGCACAAGTGAAAATTGCTTCGACTAAAAGTAGCGGAGCAGCCATGTTTTTTGTTTGTATACTTGAACTCTGAATTTTTATTCGCTTGCCGTACACGCTCCTTTTATACGCTTAAAGCATTCTGCAAAACAGGTGTATAGAAATCGTACCGCGAAAATCTTGCTGACGTTGTTTTTTTTAACGAATAATTCTATTTCTTACGTTCACCTCTTACATAATGGTAATATGAGAATAGCATATATTTCTAAATTAAGCTGTTGGTTGTAGGAATAACTCGAGACGTGGCCTTTCTTCTTACCGCCTCGGTACACTCATTCTTATGCATCCCTTAATTCTATACACACGAAGAAAAACCTGCCATTATCTTTAATTAGAAAGAGCCCGCAAGAAGTTAATAAATAATCCCGGTATAGTTATTTTTTTAAACGCGAGTCATTAAGCCACCTCACGGCAGTATAAAGTATACAGCAGGCATTTCGCGGCAAAAAAAAAATTCAGTTCAGTCGGTTATTGCTCAAAGGAAATATACAATGTATACAGGCGAGCAGCCGGTTGGTAGCGGCATAACTTCGATGTAAAACACAGAGAGAGTGAGAGAGAGTTTCCGTTTTGCGCTCACACACATTCACATACACGAATTAGACTCGCTTCTCACGCGTATGTATTATATATACGAGCCATCGAGCCGTCGCTCCCTCGAGATCGAGCCCGTGACGAAGTTTCGCTTCCTTCGACCTGCGAGTCGCGTCTCTTTTTCTCGTCCCCCTTCCTTCTAACTGGCCACGCATGGAAACGATAACGATCGCTAGAGAAGAAATCTAGGAGGATCGTTTTCCTCCCTTTGTGGCGGCGGCAACGGCGGCGGCGCAGCAGAATGGCGCGGTGTCCTTCGTAGAGAGCGAGCGAGAGATAACGTTTTCGCTTTATCGCGGGTGACTACAATAGAGGCTTGATTAATTTTTTCCCTTCCTTTTCTGTTAACTCCGTCCACTTTCCTTGTCCGGCTTTACTCCCGTTATTTATGGCCATGGTTTGCGATGCTTTAATCGATTCGACTTAGAGAACACGGGGCTTAAAATAAACTGCTATCATTTTTTTTATAATCATTTCAACTGTATGCTTTTTTTTTTCTAATGTTCAAATGTGAATTGGTACGTATTTTATCTATTACACTGTTATAAAACACTAATTAGAATAATAGAGTTTTATCTAGACCTAATACCGTTTTTATAATGCTGATAAATTCTATATCCAATTTTCAAGACTGCATTATATTTGAAAGCGAATTCTTTTCATACACATTTGAAACTGCTAGTTTCGAATATCAATATTACTTTTCAGTATTATTAAATATCATCCATTTGTATCGTATAAAGGATCCTAACTTCTATACCAAGGATTCCATCAACACAAAGAAACACGTTGAAAATCCTTAGAAGAGCCAGTCAGTTTCGTGAAAGCGCGGGCATCGAAACCGTGAGGTGCGCATAAAGTCAGAAAGAAAGGAGTAAAAAGTCGAGTAGTCGATTGCAGAATGTCCTGCAGGCAAATAAGTGAAATATAACTCACCTTAATAGAGCTGTGTACACTGGGCTGCTAGAAGAGGGTGGTGCGGATTGGCCGTGGGGTGATCGGGGGGGCTCCGGTGCAGGGCGTACCCCTAGTTGCCCCCGTCGGGGCCCCCCTGCTGTTGATGCGCTTGCGCCGCGGCCGCCGCCGCAGCCGCCTTCTGCGCCTGGGCCTGTTTCTCCTGCTCGTTCAGCTCCTTGATCGCCTGTATCTCCTTCTTGAGCTTCATCCGCCGATTCTGGAACCATATCTTTATCTGTCGCTCCGTCAGGCACAATGCGTGCGCCATCTCTATTCGCCTCCGCCTGGTCAGGTAGTGGTTCGTGTGAAATTCCTTCTCCAGCTCCAGGGTCTGGTAGCGCGTGTAGGTCTGCCGGCCGCGCCTGCGCAAACCGTTCGCTCCTACAAGACAAGAGGACAGAAAAAAAACAGTGGATGTATTAGAAAAGTGTGAGCCGCGCAGCTACTGCGGGGATATGAGCTTGCCGCTAATGATAACCGCGTGGCCCTCCATTAGGGCGCGATCTCATTAACGGAAACTTTATATAAGAGGCAGGACATCTCGATTCCATCGGGGACTATATACTTTTCGTTTACCCTCTATACCTTGCGCTTCTTGCTGATTTGTCTGTTTGCCTTTTTATAACCCTCTAGATGGCGGCTTCTCTTTTTTCTACCTAGCTGTCATTGTGCTTAATTCGTTGGTGTATTTATACAGGAGCAAAGATTTATCTTCAAAATTTGATTAGGCTTGTCGGGACTGATGTAGCTGATACAAATACGTTTTGTTCAATGGCCGTATGATCATAAGATTGTTCTTTAAAAGAATGTAGAATAATAACGATGGAGCGTATTCGATATAAGCTATTATAATAAACGGTATAATTAAGTTTAAAAGAAGTTTTTAATGTTACTAAGTTTCGTAATTTAACTAATTTATGATGCATTAAAATATTCTACACACAATAATAATTTGCATCGAATTAAACGAATTACTTAATTAAGATATCTCAAGGGGTTCATAAAGGCTAAAAATGGCTACTAAAATGATGCCCGGAAAGGTGTAGTTTCTTGTCGTCGTCGAAAAAAAAAAAGGTAAAAAAGGTAAAAAGGTCTAAATTCCCATTCCGCAACAAAGTTTCATGGTTATTCTCAGGCCGAAATCAGTGAGCCGGCAGTCTCGTTCCGCAAAAGAGAGCCGAAAAAGGTATATAGAAGAAGAGACCGAGAGAAGTGGGTGAGAGAGAGAGAGAGAGAGAGAGAGAGTAGCCATATTGAGAACCACAAAATCCTTGCCTGCGAGATCGTCCATTCGCCGGCATATACGAGAGAGAGAGAGTAAGAGAGAGAGAGAGAGAGAGAGAGAGAGAGAGAGAAAGGAAAGGCTACATACAGACGAATTTTCGAGACTACTCAGTTCCGCAGAGGTAGGTGTAAATGGTTTTAAATAAAGTGTATAGCTCTTGAGCCCAGAGTGTGTATCGTCGTGTGTAAGAGCGAGAGCAGAAAAAAAAACAACGCCAGTTACCCGAGCGAAAGAGAGAGAGGAATGGATGGAAGAAAAGAGTGAGCGCGAAAAAGAGTGTGTGAGAGAGAGAGAGAGAGCGAGAGAGAAATGTGTGGCGTCGGGCGTGTATAGCCGCGCTGAACAGCCACTTGGGTGCAGTAGCGGAATAAGCCCCGTCGGTGGCGGGGGAGGGGGTGGGGGAGGAGGACAAGGGAGGAGGGAAAGAGAGAAGCGAGTCGAGTCGAGCTCACCTTATCGGCCGTTACTGCCTCGTAAAGCGCCCGTTTCACCTCTGGCACCGGGAGCACGAGGATTCAGCCGCGCTCGGCCCGGCCCAGCCGCAGCCAGCGAGAGAGAGAGAGAGAGAGAGAAACGTAGAGAGCACGGCATGCCGCGGGCTATGCTGTCCCACCGACGCACACCCGCAACTGTGTGTATGTAAGCGCTACCCCTTTAAAAGATGACTTTTTGCTCCTTCTTTTTCTTTTTTTTTCTTTCGGTTTTTAGAAACCTCTCTATTTCGGTGAATGTATCCGCAACCTGCCATATTCGCGTATCTCTCCTTCAATTTCGACTCTTTCTAATTTTATTTTTCTTTTTTTTAATTTTATATACCTTTATTATTTGTGTGTTAGACATAGGTTGATAATATTAAATGACTGCAAATTTTACTTGAAAAAAAAATTCTTTAAACCCCAATAAAATAAAGATGTATACACTCTAAATCTAAGTAGAATCCACCGCTAGAAGGGGTAAAATCTACGATTTACTCATATTGTTGATACTCCACTTTATAAATGAGTAAATTTTACTTACTCCCTTAGACTCAGCTTTTTATTGAATAAAATTAATTATTCTTTTTTAAATCAATTATTTTTGGGAGTGTACTGCACGAGTAAATAGGATGGAGACTGGTGAAAAAATTTAATAACTCGCAATTTAATGAAGAACGGAAAAAGAATCGAAATCGCAGAAAGCGATTGTATTTGTCTCCCTTTACTATGCTTTTCCCATTATTAAATCACATATATCAATTGGCTCGTAAAGGAAGCGAACCCCTTTAAAACAATTAATTACCGGGAGGCCAGAGAGAGAGAGAAAGAGAGAGAGAGAGACGAGAGTTTCGTAGTCCCGATGTAGGGGGCCGCAGCCAGAGAATCGGAAATCAGCGAAGAACTCGAAAAGCAATGGCCCATTATCTCCGACTAATATACCTCGTGATTCGTAATTTAACGAGGAAATTACGAAAATGTAAATCGCCCACTCGATAAAAAGAGAAGGAAAAAAAAGGAAGAGTCCTCGTCGTATAGTTCTCCCAAATCCTTGCCTATACATCGATGAGCATTTTCTGCCCCTCGCCCTCATAAAAAACAGCAACACGTTATATATACGTATATGAGAGAGGGCAAACATGATATAAACACAAGGGCGAAAAAATGTAGACGAATCGCCTCGTGGCCGTGTATACAGCAGTCGGCCGGCCTGCAGCTATACAGCGATGAACGCGTCATATTTACAATGGTATCCAGGGCGATCTGTTATTGGCACGCAGCTACACGCGAAATTGCTAGGGGTTGGAATGTGTGAGCGTGAGGTGAGGAGTGCCGCACGTGCAATTGCATGTGTATATATATATACGTATATACCAAGTGTAGGGACCCCCGTCCGCTGTTCTCGCGAAATATTACGATACCGGAGTTCATATCGACGCCGTCATGTTTATTATCGCTGCGCAATCAAGTGCGGCTTGCCCGGCCCCCCTCAACTCCCAATCAGCTTTTCCATTCTCCCTCGCCAACTCCTTTTCTTTTATACTTTTATAATAGCCTTAAGTGTTTATCGAGAGCTGCAAAATATCCAATCCCAAAATTTAATCTAATATTGTGAGAGTCTATAAATCTTATATTCTAATCGATTAAGTGTTTTTCATTCAGGATAAATATATTATCGTTTCAAAGTGCATTTTTCATAGAATTCAATAATTAACAATGATTTTCGGATTAAAAAAGTAAAAAGAGGAAAAAGTGTGCGCCAAATGATTTCTAGCGAAGAAATACATCGCCAGCTATCGCAACATTATTTGCTCGTGATCCAGCATAAAATTAAACGCTAATACGAGTAAGCAATTTCGAGGCCAATAAGATTATCGTGATACGCTGTTTATAAGGGTTATTTGTCAAAGCTGCCTCCGCAGCCCCCAAAGCTTCCTCAAATGAAATAGAGAGAGAGAGAGAGAGAGAGAGAGAGAGAGAGAGAGAAACTGGAGGAGTATCGCCTACTCCCTTTTCTCTCTTTCAACTTGAGGGGGGATGCTGCAACGATAGACTCCCGAACTTATAAATAAAAGAGGGTGGGAAGGGAAGCTCTCCCAATTAAGCCGTCCTCATACGTCTCAGCAAAGTAGAAAATGTGACAGGTTCCCCGGTACCCCGCTTCCTTCGCGCCCGCTAACTTCACTTCTCTCTCAGCAGACACAAGCTTATACATATATATATATATATATAT
>UELU01142253.1:6696-51687 GCA_900490025.1 Megastigmus dorsalis
GTGTGTGTGTGTGTGTGTGTGTGTGTGTGTGTGTGTGTACGAATGTGTATATAATACGGCGGAACGGCGACGCAGCAAGTCCCCCGAAAGCACGTGGAGAAGCGACAGAACCGCGTGGGTCGCGACGCTGTGGTAGGGAGAGAGAGAGAGAGAGAAGCCAGAAAGTATGTGTGTACGGCGCACGACGATCCGCTCTCTTGGCGGGTGCAACGGTACTCTTAGCGAGACACAGAGAGAGAGAGAGAGAGAGAGAGAGAGAGAGAGAGAGACGGGAGCATAGGACTGTAGCTGTACGAGAGTCGTGTGCTTCTGGTCTCGGGCGAGCGCTTACGGACAGGTGTAAACTTCTACCGATTGCTTTCGACATCGCGGCTCTCTGCGCCCTTGCCTGTGTATATAGGCAGTCGCGGCTTCTAATGCTGCCATGTGATCGCGACCAAGTGCCATTAGCTTCTCTCGTCGATCACCCGTCATTTTAATGTACACAGGGAATCTATCGAGTTTCTCGTCTCGGCCAAGATTTGTGTCTTAGGAAATACTCAAGATTGCACTCTGTTTCACGCTTTTTTTATCTCTTCGTTTATATTATAGACGATGATTGCGTTTTATTGAATTTCACGGGGGAACGAAATAGTATTTTTTATGCGCTTGTCCTGAGAATCGAACCAACAAAAATAGTATTATTATATTCAATTCGCGGGGAAACGATATTTTTATGCGCTTTATAATAAAGCATTTACATCATGAACTTTTTCAATCGATAAATTTGATAATCAGACTGTTTCGTGCCGATACAATTATTCGTTATGACATTTGTAAAAGGTATTATTTGTATGCCTCGTCAAGCGTGATTTTATATATTCATATATATATATATATATATGTTGCGAAAAGTAGATGTATACAGTGATTTAAAGCCCTTGCAGTATATATTACGTGCATGACGTCATAAGCGCCGAAAGTGTTACGCCAATGACGTCACGATCTGATGCGAAATAAGCCGTAGTATGATGCACGATGAGCTTGAGATCTTGCGGAAAAGGAAAAAGAATGCGTTGAAAATCGAATTTCATGTAGCCGTTGTGATCCGGATCTCGAGAGCATGTACATTGCTCTGAATATTGATTGAGGAGATAATGAAATATTTCTGCCGCAGTCAACTCTATAAATATGACACGAGAGTAAAAATATGAAATTACAAATGTTTGAAAATGTGCAAAATTAATAACTTTTAATACTTAATATATATATATATATATATTGGATTAGCTTTACTTTTGAGATAATTCAATCATTTGTCTTTCGATATTTCAATTCAATATTAAGTAAATGTAAAACCTAAATTCTATATATGCCATCGTATCAAATCCTATTGTAATTGCTTTAGAATTATATACCGCTTTCTTATTATACTTCCATTTGGTGGAAAAGTTTTGTGAATGCCATTCAAAGCCACAATTCTTACAGAATATCCATGACAGCTTATTGGTTTTGGAGAAGTAATTTGCTTTAAACCGTAGATGTTCAGCAAAAAAAGAAGCCGCCGGTCTCGGTCTCAATGGAAAACTTACGTGGCTTAAAAAGATTAAAATACTTACTCGTTTTGTGGTTTCAAGTAAAACGAATTTGTCGTCGTTTCGCACGCCAGGCTCTCTATTATACTCTCGTGTATTGACTTTAGATAATGTACATGTCGCCGACTAACGTAGATGTTAGAAAATTTAAGTCCGCGCCAACATTTGCCGACTTGAAATTGTGAGCAATTTTAATATTTGCAACAATGTAAAATTATGGCTTGTGTGTATTTTCCGGAACCAATAAGCAATCGTTACAAACGCGCAATTAAACGTTTGTTTTCGTGTTCTAGGAACTGACTAAACTTTCAAACTTAATATTTCATTTATTTTACTGAATTGGCAACGATATATAATACTATAAAATGCTTTGAATCTCTAGTAATAAATATATAATTTAAAGGTACCAGATATTACATTTAAATTGTGTTTATTATTGGGGAAAATAATTATATTGTTCCAAGGTTTATCCGGTATTTGTAAAAAGAAAAAACAATCTTATAAATAAATCTTAAGATTAATCTAGCGTTTGTTTGGGGCTTAGTATAGAAATGCTTGTAATAGTTACGTTCATTTCCTTAGTATATTGTCACGTTTGTATTTATCATACTACTCAAGGTGTCAAGGTCACATTCAATTTCAAAGCAATTTTTCTGAGAGTATTATCTCTTCTGCACTTGTGACTTTAATCATCACCTTTCGGTATATGATTTTATATTAACAAAACGTAAACGTATGATATCTTTTAATAGATTAACTGCACTCTAATCCAAGAGAATATTCTGGAATAAAAATACTTTTATTTTTAACACATCATTGCGAAAAAGGTATAAAGTATAATTCAAGTAAACCGTGCAAACGTTATAGAAAAGCTAATGTTTCGCGCTAAAGTCGTGTACTGTTAGTAAATAAGTTCGAAGTAAAGTCAGACAATACACGTGTATAGATATACTAACTAACTTAATTAAGAAAATTCACCGTAGCACAGTTCTAAACTGCTCCAACTTTAAGTAACTGCACCTTCTCAACCTTTTTCCCCTCGACACACGAAACTGCAACATAATTGCTAACTGGCCAGGCAGAAACGCCATTGCAGCCGATAAGATTTTGTCAAAAATTCTAAAACGCGCGCACAACACTATACATCGATACATCGATTACTACCTAAATCTCCAGCCTTACACAGTCCACTTAACAATTATATAGCATCCGATCCATCTTTTTGCGCAGCTCTTCTCTACAATAACGCATTTTGTCAGGCTTAAACGAGGTTATACATACCGATACGCATACTAAAAGCGGAACCGGAATATAGCGACAAGCGCAAGGCGAACCGAGTGAGAAGCAGTCAGCCCAAAAATATCCTCTCCTCGTAACCGATATCCAGAGCGCGCGGCGAGCCTCTACTGGTTCCTCGCGCGGAAAGGCTGCGAGAATCGGGTCATTCGTGATGCACACGAATGATGACATCCCAAGAGGCGCGAGACAAGCAAGTATTTATAAGAAACAAGTGACACACGTGTGCAGTGCAACGTGCGGTATACATATATAATATACGTACTGTATTTGCCGGACCAGCAGCTGCCGCATATAAGTCCGACTTTTCCTCCCATCTTGGCTCACTGTCTATATTGTCCTCTTATTCCTTTTAACTCGTCTCTCGAAGCTTTCCTCTCCGTTTCCGCGGCGCGACCCGGTTATCTCCGGTGCCTAGTCCTCGATGGAAGTGCGGCCCCTCGCATCGCTAGCTAGGCTCCAGCTACAGCAGCACCGGCACATCCCTCTCGGCAAACTAACGCGAGACCCTGCTAAACGCGCGCGAATCAAAGACAAAAAAAGCCACAAGTGGTAGGCCGACGTCGTTGCCTACGCGCGCACAATCGCGCACATAATACATATACGTTCAGCGTTTTCCTCTATGTTTTCCTCTTAGGATATGTCCTGGAATGGAGCCAATAATGCCAGAGTGTCCTTTTCGCGTTTCGGCTGCTTCTGCTCTTGTTTTCGCTCGTGCACTCGTTAACGATATAGCCACGAGATACTTTACCTACCGGCGCGGCGTATCTCGACAGCAAGTCCATCGATCGCGCTCGCACAGATTCACTCTCGCTAAAATGAGTTCCCGTCTCGCCACTCGAGCCACGGCGCAACGCGCGCGCCTACATATTCCAGCGGTCGCGCGAACACAAAGACGATGTGGACAGCCCTCTTTCGATATTCACACGAGCCCATTGACGCGAGCGAGGACGCGAGTCGTGTGCGCCGGGCGCGTGTGTTCGATCAACGCGACGTTCGATTAACGGGACTTGTCGTCTTTCCTCTGCACCGTTGCTGATGTTGCTGTAGCCGGTCGTTTGCGCAGTACCAGCCAACAGCGCATGGCTGATCGATCGATCGCCGCGAGCTCTTTACCTGCGTTTTATTGAATTAGCATCGAGTACCGTCGCACACTGTCTGTCTGACCGTGTGCCCGTGTGCGTCGACCGCGACTCCATGGAGCCGGTAGAATTCGCCCTAAGATCGATGGACGCATTCGGAGCACAGTGGATCTCGACTTCCGTATAGGTGCTCGCTTTGCAGTGGCGTTGCTGTTGCTGTTGCTGCTGCTGCACTGGTTCCTCGTAAGACAGTACGCTTGGGTGCAGATCGATCGCTGCGACTGGAGGCACTTTTATCGTTATAATGTATTGAAAATTTGGATTTTCGTAAGGAGCGGCTAGTTGATACTGTGTGTATAATATTATATTGTCCAGACACTGTACTCTTGTGTTAATTGCAATTTTTCACCCTGTATAGATTTAAGCTTTGGATTGTCACTCTTCGCGAGTAAGGCAATGTATTGATCCCCTTATACACACACACACACATATATATATATATATATATATATTTAACAGACTAATAATAAACAGCAATATTTCCTCCGCGCGGGTGCACCAGATACACCTCACTCTCTCCCTCTCTCGAGAACTCGCACCTCCGCGGCCTCTATAGCAACACCGTACAAAAATAAACCGCGGCTGCACCGAGCGCAGATGGTCCGCACTGCACGTGGATCGACCAAATGGTCTCTCTCGTGCGCGCTGGCTGGGGAAGAGCCTGCACCGGGTGACCGTGGCGTGTGTGTTTGCGCAGGGGCTTGCGCGCGCGCTCTCTCTTCGTGCGGCCAGCTCTCGGTCACTCGCTCGCGTGGCTCTCACTCGGCCGCGGCCGACGTACTGTCACTAGTCACTACACCCGCGGAGCTACCGGCGAGTCGAGCCGTGCCGCCACCGCCGCCACCGCCGCCACCGCCGCCACCGCCGCCGCCGTCGCGAGACTCTCTTTCTGTATGCTGCCCCCCTGCAGACTTCGGCGACGTTGCCAGAGCTCCCTTGCTGTCGCCGCAGCCGCCGCCGGACCGCGCGCTTTTTACTCTGTGTTTTGTGCTGCAGCGCGACCATCGAACAACGGCGACTCTATATACCACTCCCTTTTTTTCCGTTTTTTTTTCGAGAGTATACAGAGGGATAAATTAACCCCTCGTTACAGGCTGTGCAGTTCTTCTTTATGCCTGCATGACGGATTCGCGCGTGAGATTTTAGCCCGGCTCACGCAGCGGATTGTGCTTTGATGAAAAACGAGGGGAATCGGATCGATTTTAAATGTTGCCCTCTGACCGATTTTCGCAGTTTTCGCAGTTTTCGCAGTTTTCGCAGTCGGCTTTTTTGCTTTTTTGGGACGATTCCAATGCTTTTCATGTCTTTCTTCGAAAAAGCATTCTAAATACATGTGTATATTATAGATAATTATCAATTTTCATAAAATAAGATGAATAGAATGTCGTTAACGTTAAATCTACACGATGCCTACGGTTAATGCTGCTGTACAAGAATTCACTGACTTCCCAGCCCTTTTTTTGAAGCTGAAAACGACTATACCGCATATCTACGAGTCTGTGCGTACAAGTCGAAGCTAATACAGGATATCGCAAGTCGCGTCTTACTGGACTTGTTATGTTTCTACTTACTACATCTAGATAAATATACCGATTATGTTATTTTGCAAAAATGAATGTTTTCTTGCTTTGGCGTAAATACAAGTCATTATTCAAGTCGCAAAATCTTTTATGTTCGCGGGAAAAAATATGAGTGCATTCTTAATTATTTTTGTGGCAATATTTTCAATTGTATTGCAAACCAATATTCACGGTATACGTTCAAATGCATCTCATGCGATATTTTCTTTTATTCGAATAAGTTATTTAAAAACCATTTCTTACAGGTTTCAATGTAATTCGATTTACACTGATATTCTTTCAATAGATATTTCTGAATTGCAGATTTGCTTCACATTTTCTTTCTTTCTGCTTCTTATCATCTGACGCATGCCTCCTTGCTGAGCTTTTGTGCGCGTTATATATTTGGTTCTATAATGCTGTTTGTAGGTTAAAAGGTGAAGTGTTATTTCCAAGTTGAATTCGATTTAGTTAATTTTAAATTCATTTTTCCGTACAAAGATGCCGTCTTTCGCGGAGTCGATAAATCACTGCTAATTTTGAATAATTACAAGCATTTTCCTTCGCTGCAATTGGGTCGTTTCCAATTATCGATATTCTTGATAATTAAAGCATTGCATTTTGTTACTTAGCGAACGTACGAGATAGAACTATAATTTCTTTTGTGCCGCATCGATAAATATAAATATAGCTTTTTTAATAATGCAAATTTACATCAAAGGGAATCAAATTAATGATATAATTGTAAAAATAAAAGTTATATTTGAAAATGATTAATCAATACTTAGGAAGTGCATTACATTATATCGAATCCATTTCTTACTTTCGTTTATTAATATTGTTACAATAAAGCCGCGCTCAAATATGCTTCAGTTTATATTGAGAAACTGTACTCTACCGATGTAGTCAGTCTATTTAACCGAAGACCTAAAATAATATTATTTTTCAAGTGACTATTTGGTAGCGTATTAAAAAATTTAAGTGAATTTGATCAAACTCAATATATTATAGGTATGTGTCCCAAACATTTTTTTATCGTAGTGAGTACAGCGTTTATTTAATTATTAAATTCTTTACTTGAACGCGTATCTATAAGTGAATTCAAAACAACATATTAGGTATTTAGATTATATTGGACGCATGTATTATTTTGAACTATCCAGTTCAATTCGAGGTCCAATTGCATCCATTGATTGCGCAATAGAACTAAAAAAAGAGCGTTCTACCGCTTATAAGGTTATTAATGGAAAATTTCCGTTTCCGGGCTTGCGCTTGATATTCCAGAATCATTCCCCCAGATTCGTTCACACACGCGTACAGTTCAGCCACAATAATTCGCACTCGCCCACACAGACACAGATTTAGCGCAAAATCTATAGGGCAATAAGGGATGCATTTGACCGCAAATCGTAGAAAGCCAACGGGCCTATACAAACCCCCAACCGCGATGAATGGGCCAAAACTTGAATATTGAATGCGTTAGCGCGTGGCGCACTACTATCTGGCACAGTGGCAGCAGCAGTCCCGTTATATATGCAATAATGCACGCATGCATAGTTCTCTCGTACATAGTTGGTACATTGAGCTGCCAGTCAATAGCTGCGCATAGTCCGCGTTGCGAGGCAACTTTTCATTAAATAAAGAGAGAGAGAGAGAGAGAGAGAGAGAGAGAGAGAGATCGCGGTGAGCCCGAGGCGTCGGGTCGCGCTGTAGCACACGCTAAGCGATCCGATCACTCGCGCGCTTTTATTCTGCTCTTTCGTAATTAAATGTGTATTATAGGGGAAGATAATAGAGAGGCAGTTTGGGGGAGCGCCTTTCATAAACTTGCGTCTGATTTTCGCGGAAAACGTAAGCCCCGTTGACGGACGAATTCATCGCGGGATACTAGAATTGAGTTCTTGCTGTTGATAAAGTACATATACGGTACAGTTGCGTGTGGGAAAAATAAAATGATTGCCGCGCGTTTTGTTTCGGACAATTTGTCACTTGTAGTTGACTGCCGTTGTAGAGCCCTATTATTGCACAATTATATTGCTATTTAGATAGCGAGAGTAGACAATCATTGTATGGTGAGAAGTCAATTGTTTATTACATTTACTAGAAAGAATGCGCTGTAAAAACAAACAATAAGTTTTGCTTGCTCAGAAAGCAAGCTTTGTATCAATGAAATAAGAATTTTTTTCCAAAAACGCTTAAGAACATTTTTTAACATCATTGGAACAAAAATTGAGTAGTTTTGAGAAAATTTTTTTTTTGCCTAGCGGGCCGAAAGTACCACTTTCCCACCCGGGGCGGGTTTGAGACAGTGGTAATTTCGGCCTCGCTAGACAAAAAAATAGTATACACACCACGGGAAGTTAACAAGAATGCCTCAGATCGCATGTTTGACAATTTCCATGCGATCTGAGACCATTCTTACTTTTCCTCCCTAGATGTGTAATGTACTATTTCGTGTCTGTATGTGCGCGTATGCTTATATGTATACCTCTGTATCTTGAGAACGGATATAGTATATTACACATCATAGGACGTAAAGTAAGAATGGTCTCAGATCGCAGGTAAATTGTGACAAACATGCGATCTGAGGCATTCTTTTTTACTTCCCATGATGTGTATACTATTTTTCTGCCTAGCGAGGCCAAAATTACCGCTTTCTCAAACCGGTCCCGGGCGGAAAAGTGGTACTTTCGTCCCGCTAGGCAGAAAACTGATTTTCAAGTTTAAAAATTTATTTTTTTGTCTAGTGGGCCGAAAGTACCACTTTCCCGCCCGGGACGGGTTTGAGACAGTGGTAATTTCGGCCTCGCTAGGCAAAAAAATAGTATACACACAGTAATTGACCATGGGAAAAACATAAATACCCTTAAATACATAATAAACAAATGCCCCTTACCCCCGACCTAATGTTGTTCACCTGCGGCGCCCGCCTGTATTACTAAAGAAATAATCATTAGAAAATATATTAAATTGTTTTATTTCTTTATTTTGCTATTTAGTATTAACTGTTTTTAAATGAAAATTGTATAAAGAAAAAAATCCCTAGATCTCTTGCGCAGGAGCACATATTCGCTTATGCATCTTAGTGCTCATACTCTGTTAACAAAATTATTTCTTTATTGCTAATAGTTATAATAAATGCCAAAACCCAGTACATATATGTGAACCGCAAAAATTTTGCAAACATTTCATCATATTTATATATCTTTAAACCATATCTAGTGTAAACGCAAGCCACTTTACTGCGAAATTGAATAGCCACACTGTTCGATTATTTTCTGAAAAAACGAAAAACTTCGCGGACAAACTAAATAGTTGTGCAAACGCTACTAACAAAACGCAGTTTTTCGGTATTTTTTTTATCGCGATTAATTAATGTTGGCCGCTGAGTGCCTGTATCCAAATTCTAGTCTTTTGAATTGGAAGGGTAACTCTGTTGGGATCATCGGGATGCGAGGAATTTGTACTATTTCACCCTTTGGAGAGCCTGTGAGAATAGTAGTTTCTATAATATTATTTCGCATAATTTTGATTTGTAACCTGGTACTATTCCATAATTAGGGGGATTAAGGTTTTTTAATAGAATAATAAGAGAGCTCCTATTATTTACAAAAACGAAACCGTCAGTAAGAATATTCGATAAGGAAGATTCAATACGTCGAGTACTCAAAATTTTACTCAAAAACGGTTTGCTCCATACCGAGTTTCACGCTCACGGCGGCGTGCGACTGTGCGAGTACTCCGCCGGCCGACTGCCGTACGACTACGCCACGCGTATGTGAAGTAGGCCCTCATTTATTTTTTTAATAATTTATGATATATTTTAATACAAAACCCAGCCTATGTTACTCCACGATGCCAAAAATGTATCTTATCAAAATTTTGTTGTAATCGGTTAAGTAGTTTTTGAGATTTTGTCCCGTGTACAAACAAACGCTGTCTCTTTATTATATTAGTATAAGAGTATAAGATGTGGGAAAAAAGCAAAAAAAGCGCCATTTTTAAACAAACATAAATATATACGTAGATAGTCTTTAATTACAATTTTTTTAAAATACATTGCTACAAAAACTACATTCTATAATATCCCTCGATCATTTGAAAGTACATTCTTGATAAACATAAAAATTATTTTAAAAAATATACTCAATAGACGGTGAAATGAAAATTGATATAAGACTAATGAGAACGAAACTGGAGATTTTAATGAGTATAATATTCTTTAGAGATAAACAAGCACTTATTTATAAATTTAAACTGCTTTATTTAACATCAATCAATGTGGCTTGAGTTTATTTACAATATTTTTAAGAAAAGCTGATCTAATCTCGATCAGAATTACACTATCGAATAAATCGAAGTGCTGTTACAGCAATTTGAACGGCTAGAACTTTTAAGGTAACCAAAGGAGCGCAGGATAATGTACGTAAACGGGGTTTTTGCTTAGAACTTAAAAAAATTAACCTGTAGAAGTGTGGGGATAATTTATTGAAAAGAATAAGGCTGTGGATTACATTCAAAATATTTCTCTACTCGTATAGGGGAAAATTCGTATGGGAATCTTTAAGTTTACATAAGCCCTTCATGTTTTTAGAAGCTTAATGCGTTCCCTATTGGGGAAATATTTGTCGGGGGTATCCGTTGGCATCTTCCTTATGCGTACTTTATTTATAATTTCAAATATTGACATAAAATATAAAAAAAGAACATCAAGTTTTTTTAAAGACCAAAATTTCCTATATTTATATCGATTTACAAAAATATTCTTATTTTTGTTATTTCATTGTTACGAATTACATCAATATAATCACTTTATCCATAAAATAAAAAAAATTAATTATAAAATTTAATTCACCTTGAATTAGCAATGTTCTTAAATATCATCACAAAGCGGAAACGTGAAAGTTCCTCGATCTGCGAAGCAAAAAGTGCGCGCCACTGGATCGAATAACAAATCCCATTACGTTTAACACGTACACTGGCACTTTGCGGAAAGAAAAACGCAATTTGAGCCCTCGATCATAATACGGCCGGCAATGCGTTTTCTAATTATCGGGAAACATCGCGGCGTGGCAAAGTTGAACTTCTCTCAGCGAAGCGTAACTTCCGCTTTATAGCAGCACAGAGAATTGATCGATTCTTATTTAAAGATAAAAGGTATAAGGGTATAAGAATTATTCTCTCGCTTTCTTAGACAAAGAATTCGATTGAAATGAGTTGTAATCTTTAAGTCGTGGAAGAAGTAAGTACTGCTCTATAAGCTTACTGATTAGTATTGAATTTTAATTTTATTATTGAGAATTTATTGAGAGAAGTCACGGTCGCAATTCTTAATAATGAAAAATACCTTCAATCAATAGCTTTAAAAAAATATAGGCATTAGTGAATACATCTTTGCCTTCAAAATATTAATTTTTATTATAATATACAATTGAAAATAAACATTTATTTCAGAACATCTTCTATGGTTATATTAACCCGCACCGAGGGTAATATGGTCACATTGTTGGGAATAATATGGTCACTATACTTATTATTTGAAATTCTGACTTTTTTACTAAAAGATAAAAAAATATTTATCATGTTTGTGGTATTCAATAATTAAATAAGCCTTAAAAAACGCAACAGTCATAAATTTCTACATATATCCCCATTGTTAAACGACCCTTTTGTGAGTTTATAATTTGATGACTGTTTTGAAAAGTCGACACATATATACATAATAGATGTCCATAATACCTCAGAATGACTTGATTTGTATCAATTACAAATCAATAAAAAATTCTTAAGTTACTTTGTGGCTAGCTTAAGTTTATTGTATTCATATATTGCAATTATAACTACGTGTCGATTACTTCTTCACTTTTTTAAATAATCAAGGTTCTAATATTCCCCACAGTGAATACATTACCTCGACCTCCCCTATATTCGAGAATAAATAATTTATACGAAAGGATTTATACGAAACTCAAATTAAGACAAAGTTTAACTTTTTCAGAGATATAATGATTTGTTTTTTTTTAGTAACATATGTATATATATATAGTAATTTAAAATATTTAGTGCTAAAATATCAATCATTTGCTTTTCAAGTAACTGTGTTTTTAGGTACCTACTCAAAGTATAATTATAATTTTATTCAATTTTATTCAATAAGAGTGAAAATTATCGACAATGCAAAAGACAAACTTGTACAAAACTTGAAAGTAAAAAATGTAGATTAAGCAAATTTTTCTATTGACCTATTTTAAAAGAAATTATACTTATAGTTACTATATTTAATCAAACGAACGCAGAAACAAAGAGATATATAATAAAAGTGGAGCATACACGCAGCAACTCTAGTCGATATTTAATGCTATCATGCGGGGCTTGGCAAATCAAAGTCTTTATTCATTACCGACCCAGTCTTACGCTGTGCCTATATACACCAAATCTGTACAATATGCAATATATACTATGCGATATCGGAAGTGGTACATACTGCAGCTTTGATATTTTTACTCACTTTTTTTGTTACTCAATATTATCCTATTAGAAATTTCACGAGCAAAATTATTCTATTCACTAATAATTAGTAGGGTTTTAAATAAAACTTTTAGATAATTTTTAGAATAAATTTTCGCTAAAAAATCGTGAAAAATTCAAATTATCTTAGAAAAGTAAGGTTAGATTTATTTACAAGTTCGTGCAAAAAAAATGATGAAATGGAGTTTCTTTCAAAGTTTCCTTGCTCTCGTAATTTTTATATTGTTTAAATATATATAGAACAATTAATAATTATTTATTAAATGTTATTAAATAAAATATATTATTACTTAATTATATATTAAAAGATATTAAATAAAATATTTACTAATAATAAGATGTTGAATTAATTATTCCTTAATTATTCATAATGTTGAATGAATTTATTAATCCTCAGGGAATACAATACTGCAAAATTTCTTTTTTATTTCCAATATTTTGCTAACGTTTCGAGGGCTTGTGAATAGGGGAGAGTAGAGCACCACTGGCAGAAAATGTTTAAAATAGAATAAATAAAAGAGGAAATGGATATGAACTTTCTTTTAAATATTCATGCACTCTTTAATAATCGAATACCGTAACGTTTAAATCCATTTGGGCACGCAGTATTTTTTTTATCTCTTATAAAAGAAAACTGCCAAGCGTGTCCCCCCTATTCTATTAGGGAGGTAACATTGGCAGATCAGCGTGGCACGTTTGGCGCGGTCTGGTGGATGTATTTAAGTATAAGAGAGTTTATTTGTTTTGTTTTTTATATTTCCTAACCATTAAACTAACACTAATAATTTAGATTAAGTCAATTATTATCAGGACTTAATATTCGCGAAGTGCCACTGCTCCGAAATGCGCGAAAGAGGTTATGACTGTTTGTTTTGATTCGGAGTCCACAGCGACACCGTGCTCCTCGCGCAAAACGTGCCCTGCCTTAGCTGCCAGATGTGCCCTGCTAAGCACTGTTTTTGTAGTTGATAATAACTTTTTTGTCTTTAATCGTGCAACGAAAAAAAAAATGAAATTAAAGTTCGAGAGTTAAGCTTTTTAATGCACCCTTCATAATTATATATCAATATAAATTAATAACTTTAAGAACGACTGAAAACTACTTGCCGTCAGCAAGACGGACCTCTAAATTTCAACCTCAAATTATATTAAAAAAATATTTTATTTCTATAAGTTTAAATGCATATAAAAAAACGTTGTTCACAAAAGATCTAGTAATAAAAATAAAAATTCTAAAATATTTTTATTAAATAATAAAATTTTGACTGCTAAAGTGACCCTGCCAGCCAGGCATGCCCCCTCTCCCCTATATATCCAACTCCTCAGGCAGACTAAACAGTCAAAATAAAACCATATAAAAGTACATAAATTACACTTCACATATCGCTATATACTGATAAATTACATAATATAAAAGGAAGAGAGAGCCTTCCGAAATCGTGACGAGAATTAAATGGGAGGGGGAATAATGATGAACTAAATAAAAAAGTTTTTTTTCCATACCTATACATGGCTCCAAAAAACGGGAAAATCGCATTTTTTTAAACTTTGGGAATTTTTTACTCGAAAAAAACGCATCCTACGACAAAACGACTAAGTACCTTTTTTGTTTAGAAAGGTCGAATGAATCTAAAAATATTTTTTTTGGATCAAAAAAATCTCTTTTACTAATTTGTTTAAAAAAAAAATTGTTTAAACAAATTGTAACCAAGTTGCGCGGTGGCAACATAAAGTTTCTTAGGGCTCGGACAGCCAAAGAATGAGGAATAAGGAATAAGAAAATAGCATTGGTTTCTATATCTATGCATGAGAAATATGAGGAATATGGAGGAATAACTTTTTATTTTTCGTACATATAGATATAGAAACCAATGCTATTTTCTTATTCCTTATTCCTCATTCTTTTGGCTGTCCGAGCCCTTATTCATAAAGTACCGCGTGCGTGCCACCTTCTCAGCGCTCATAGTCGCCTGGTAGGCGTGCCGAAGATGGTCGACATTAGACCTCTCACGGCTTCGCCCAACCCAACCCAACCCAACCCAACCCAACCCATCATCATAATAATGTAAAATATTGGAAATAAAAAAGAAATTTTGCAGTATTGTATTCCCTGAGGATCAATAAATTCATTCAACATTATAATAGTACATTACACAAGGGGTACGGAAAGGCTTTATTTACGAAACGAGAGAATTACGACCCGAGCCGAAGGCGAGGACTGTAACGAGTGAAGTAAAAAAGACTTTACGTACCAGTTTCATACCGTTTTATATTATGAGTCTTGTATTTTATAGTACGAGATGCCGAAAACAAGCAACGAAGTTGCGATTTTTAGGTTAGAGTGCTATAAAAATATTTACTAACTTATATTGCATAATGTATATACGTGTATTACTACTTATGTTACTATATAAGAAGTAATTATATATATAGAATAATAATAATAATAATAATTTTATATTACTAACTAATATTTACTGTTTACATGATGAATTATTTATAAATATTAAACTATATGCTATGCTTAACTAACTATCCCTATAGTTAATAATTTACTTTCGCGAGAAATTAGTCTATTTTATCAGTAGAATAATGTCGTTTTTGGGATATTATTAGCTATAAATTAGGCAAAAAAAATCGCGAATTCTTAAAAAGGTCACGATTTATTCTCGATAAAATCGTGAAAATTTCTGAAAGAACGTAAGTAGGTATTTTTAAGAAAATGATATTTTTACTTGAACAAAATATTTATTTCAACAATCTGAATTATTAATCTATTTCACTTCATACTTCATAGGACGCATAAAAAAGATATTTGATTTATTAATCCGGAGAAGTCTTTAAATATGTATGATATTGAATAAAAACTGCATAGCATTTTAATAAATTTCTGATGGTGATTTTAAATAATATTAATATACTTAACCTTTAGACTGCCGGGATTTGAACCTTCAAACCGCCCTTTAAAAGTGGCCAAATTAGTGTCTCGTATCATGTATCAACTATATACAAAGTTCATGTCAGAGGGTGCGTCTATATATAGACTTTCCGGCAGTCTAAAGGTTAATCATTTACTCTGTGCTGACGTCACGCCACGATGCACACAAATTTGCAGAATACATATTTTAATAACAATATTCATTATAGATAGCCCTGCACATCGGATATGCTCCAGAGTTCTTTTTGAATCGCTTTATATATCGCATAGCATAGACGCGTAAATATGCGACCGCAACGAATGAAGCGACCCCCGCGTGCCTGCAACTGCAGAGCCGCTCATAGCCCCGCGTATCTAGAGACCTCGGACGTACGTGTGTCCACGCCAGCATGAAATCTCCTTACCTCCTCGTTATATCCACAAGCGACGAATGTTATTGAACCCGCGGAACATACATAAGCGCGGAGGAAAGTGCTTACTTGCGCACACATTAACAATTGTTGCGCCACGACGAGCACCTCGTCTAATCGAGTCTTTGGATCGCATTATTTCGCCTGATATTTCGCGTTTAATGAGAAGCGCTTCGCTTCGTTTCTTCTTCTTCTTCTTCTTCTTCTTCTCGTTATATCAGACGATATGTATATATATGGTTCTTTGATAATTAAAGCTACACACGTTCGCACACGGCTATGCCCCGTAGAAAACGAAGGGGAAAAGGGACTCGCTCGATGCTTACGTCAATTACCTTTTTCTTTCTTGCGCAGTTGGCGTAACTGATTTTTTTTTTTTTTTTTTTTTTAATAAATATTTAGTTGCAACGAACGTGAAAGAGTAAACGTTACAAGGAACGAATAATCACTTGTACGTGCGAGTAGAATTGATTTTACGCTACGAGTAACCCGTGGTCCATAATTATTAAAGATAGTACTGGTTGCAGTATGTATAATACTTGTATTGAAGTTTATTTTGTATGCGATAAAGAACAAATCTGTTGGTCTCGTATTCGCTGCTTTTGCAACGACATTGACGATTGCAACAGTAGCGATTGTAATTTTTTATATTTTGCTCAAAACCGCATTTAATTTTTTAATGAAAAAATTTTTATAAACGCTAATATTCAAGTAAATTTAATAAAGGAGGGTTATTGCAGTAATTTCGATAAAAAATACTTTAGCATGCCAATAATATATTACATGATAGAGTTTTAAGTTAATGGAACTATTATTATACTTGTATGCTATTTACCACTATATGGTATTAAATGTAAAAATTATATGAATCTATTATCCTTCTGCTCTTCTACATTTACTTGCATAGGATAAGAATCTTCTAAATTTGAAAAAAATTCAATGTTATTACTTTACTTTAAGCATGTGATTCTCTCTTTACAAAGAGAAATAATATTTCTGTGATATAGTAACTGAAGGGAATCTTTTCAGTTTCAGTAAATGTAAAAATTATATGGGTCAATTGGAATTCGTGTACTTGGAATGTCTTTGATAGATTTAATTTTTTTAAACTGTATTTACGCATCGTCAAACTGAAACGAAACTTGTAGAGTATTAATTTGATTAGAAAATTATACGTCTTTTACTATGCACGTTTAATCGTAAATAGCATTAGACTAATTTTATACTATTCCCAATTCTTATCATTTAACATCGAGATCTCGATTCAATAAAGACCAACATCTTTTAGTTATCATTCAAGGATCTAATAAAATAAGTACCCACTATATGAAATAGAATTAATAAAGAATGAGTATTAAATTATTGTTCGATACTTTGATATTTTAGTTTATTTTTCAGATACCATTCAAAAAATTAGCAAAGTAACTATATTTATTGATATCGCGTCTTCTTAACCATTCATCAATATTGTGCGAAAGCTATAGAACATGAAAGTACGATAATTTTGTATAATACCAGACTGAAAATGTTAATGCGAGAATAAATAAATGCTAAAGTTGAGATCGAGAATTTAATTAATGAAATGTAACCATCGTGTACCTATGATCCACTTTATTTTTTCCTTATACGCGGAAGTATCAGTGCCAGCTCTAATTTCCGTGCGAGAGAGGAATGGACATGGAGAAAACGGTAGAATGGAGGACTAGTGGGCGAGAACAGGTTTCGTCTGGTAGTAGATGCAACTCGTTTCTTTATCGCGTTGCCCCGATGTAAATATCATAATACCGGATCTTGTATGTATCTTCGTAACATCAGAGATACTGAGTATATCGAATGGGAGAAATGATTACAGTAAACGGTAGAAAAACGTGTATCGCACCATAATGTTTAGACTTTCAAGTGGTTGAAAAGTTCAGTAACTGTAGTTTTTTGTAGCTTGAATATAATAGTTTCAAACTGTTAAAAAATTCTTACTTTAAGTTAAAATTGTTTTTATAATACTTAGATTCTTAGCCAAAAATTTCTATTTGAACGAAAAATGCTATATGACCATATATTTTTCTATGTGACCATATATTTTTAAATGTAGGCGATGAAAAAATAATACTATTTGGTATCGAACTGCGTCAAAATTTCTGTACAGAAATTAATTTTGCACATGGTAATAAAAATAGTGTTTCGCATGCTTTGTTTTCTTAAGAAATTAAAACAAAAAGAGAAATAATAAAGGAAAATAAAAACGTTCTGCATTTATGTGTAAAAGAATTTGTTTATGTATTGTCACACAATACAATCATGATATTTTTATCTACATAATATTCATTACCTAAGAATTAATATCGAATTTTGTATATCTTGTAGAAAAGTTGACAAAAGGAATTCAATTGTACCAACCGATTTATTGATCTTTAAATCAGATCGCAATCTTTATTTGCACCGCTAGTTATAACTATTGAGTAATGTAATTAGAGTAATGTTTGGTTCATACCGTGTTTAACGACCAACCAAGTACCTTTTACAGTCGCAGTAACATTTTTTTTATAAATACAATGCGTATATTGAACAAAAAAACATTAAGAAAGCACCACAATAGAAATATATAAGTACAATTGAATTCATTTTTTCGATATAAATCTTCGATGTCATATGGTATCATAGCCTAAAATTGATAGATTAAATAAAAACGCTCATCAAAATAGTCTGTAAACCTAATTAAACAATTAATACTGACATCTATATACAAACTTAAAACTTAAAGTTCGAGTACTACCTTTTACTCGTCGAATACAAAAGATTGAAAATCTCATTGTTAAACATATATATTGTTGATTAGAGTAATATGATTACAGCTAAAAGATAAAAAAGAGCGAAAAGTACGAAATATATCAGTTACTTATTTGCTCTATCAGTTAGTGCCGTTTAATTTAGGAACTGATACTATTGTATAACTGTACAGATACAAACGCTAGTTTAATATGGTTTTAGTCTTGAAAATGTTTTTGTATAGCAATAAAATTATTCCAACAATTTTTTACAAAATAGTAACTTGATCAATTTTATATAAATGCTTTTCAATCTTACTTTAATTACAAAAGACCTCTCTCATTACTACTTTATTAATAACACGATATGTATATTGCAACCATCTCTTGCTCTTTAGTAGTACACATAGTCATAAGTACAACAATAATGTTAAGGGATCTAGTATTTACGAGATAGCGGAGATTTGAACAATTTACGAAATTTCAAATACCTAATCAGTTTCAATGGCAGCAGCAAGATACAGTTAGTGACTTTTTTTTAATTCAATACTATTATTCCACAGTCATTATGTTCGAATCAAAATAGCACAAGTGTAATGATTCACTTGATATCTTCACCACTCATTTTAAAATAGAAATGCCATGTTTTCCATAAATATATTTTTATTATTATAGGAAATTCAATAATGTTGAACCATTTTTTGATTATTTGTTGTGATAATGGAGTTATCTCTTAATTGAAACCAACCGCATTTACGAAGAAAAAGAAAAATTATTCGGGATGGCGAAAGTAAGTTGCTGATCCGCTTTAGCGCGACATTAAACGGACACTTGGTGGTTTTCGGTTTGTTGCCTCTGACTGGCAGTATATTTCATGCAATGCGCGACAAACACGTACGTATCTCTCCATTGTTCGTAAATGGTGAAAATATTCCCTCGCATGCCAACTAAAGGATTTTCGCCTCCATTTGAGTTTGCATAGCTAATTAATGAAAGAATTTACTATATTTCGTTGTTTGCTATTAAAAAGTTAGATTTCATCGAGGTATGAAATGTGATGCGATTAATGCACATTCAAATTTTTCATCGGATTCAATCCTTTTTGCTCATATTAGAAGAAAACTTAGTAAAAAGATTAGTTTGATTTTTATCTAAACGATATTCACTTAGCTAGTTTGCATGCAAATAACTTTTTCAGTTCCCGTGATAGTATCCGTATACTATTTTGTTTTAAATGAGATTTAAGGCTCAAATCATCTGCACCAGCTGCGCATCGTAATTTTAAGGTTTCATAAAAAAAGTCTTTGATAAATCATTCATTTTAATATTGCAACAATATCTTTTTATTCTGTAAATGTACATTAATAAATAAAATAAAAGTTTTATGTTTATTCCATTTGCATTCGTTTCGCGTTACTTTCCTAAATCAATGCTTGATTTTTGAGTGCGCACACACTAAATCAACTCCTTAAAAATAACCCGGAGACGCATAGCCCGACAAATAGGTTTTATCGCTTCCGTTGTTGCAGCTAAATTGCTACGCTTTACTGTTAAGAATCTAATTAGCCGCTGTTAAGTTTAAGAGAGTAAAAAAAACAATTCGATTAATTGCGATTGTGATTATAAGATTTAACGTGTACGCACGCTTTATTATCGTCCCATTGAGATCAAGAGGCAATTTTATTTCTCCGTACAGGATTTGCCAGCACTTGAAAAACTCATTTCGACTATCTAGCAAAAAGTTAATCTGATTTCTCATGTACATCCATGTCATGCTAAGTGTATCTTTCACTTGTGTAAAAGTACTATAAATATATATTCTTAGAATACAGCTAAATTAAATATATTTTTTTCTTTTATCTTAAGTCATAAAAAATATACAATAATATTTACAATAGATTTTATTTTCAACGTCAAGAAAAATACGAATCATCATAACTTTTCACTTTGAAAACAGGTAAGCCCGACAGTGGATAAACACGCGAAGGAATGTGAATATTCTTCTTTGTCTCAGCATTTTTATAGCCGATCGTTTCACTTCTTTTCACTGGCGCAAAATCGCTCATCTTACGCATAGAATCCAAGAATACAAATACAGATATACACACGCACACATGAAAACACGCCAAAATAATCCCCCAGGCCATCGTCGTCTTTCCAACTCGCAACGCTTCCGTTACGCGCCAATAAAGATATCGACATAAAGAGAGAAAGAGAATAGAAGCAGAGAGAAAAAGGATGATAGAGAGACAACGCAACAAAGAGATCGCTTATACATTCAGCGATTATCTGCGACGTAGAAACGAGAGACAAAATTGGAAGGCCGAAGATGGAACTTTGAAAAAGACGTTTTATGGAGTATGCAAAACGATGATCCCGTTGCAAGTTGGAAAACGCGCGTATAACCTGGGATCTATATATAAAAAAAATACAAAACAGAAAAACGTTTACATAAGTCTTGTTAACGAAGTAACGACGAAGCGCGAGGTAAATAAATCGTAAAGCGCGTCGATACAAAGTAAGAATTATATATGGGATAAAAGAGCTACACATTAACTCTGAAGTGATAACTGGACAGCACTAGTTTTTCTGTGAAGTTCATTGTAAAAAATTTCCATGACATTGCATTTGAAAAGTTAGAGTTTACAGAATTCAATGCCTTACTGCATTCTGCTAATATATATTATTTGCAATTCTCATATTGTACAGAACATTATTGCAAACGCCCCTTGCTTTTCTCTACTTGTACACTCATTTAATAATAATATAAATCATTTGGTTTACAGGTCCTATTTATAATCTATTCAATAATAATATACTGTACTTAATTGAAAATAATAGAATAATAATAATTATTTTGATTGCTACTTTATATTAATAAGGATTTTCAAAAGTATAATAACAAATCATTAAATGCACATAATCGTTTAAAAGAAAAAGACTTCTTACAAAACTTCAGCACTGTCTAATTACTCAGATGCGATTACAAAAATATATAACAAATATGCTCCAATCTGTATAACAAATAAAAGCTCTCTCGGTCGCACGCAGGTACTTTGGTAGTGTCTCTCTCTCTCTCTCTCTCTCTCTCTCTCTCTCTCTGTCTCTCTCCCCTCTCTCTCTCTCCCTCGTGTCACGTGGATGTGTCTCTTCTTCTCCGAATCGATCGGATCCCTCAAGGATGAAAAACCGCTGTGAGTGTACGTTTGTCCCTCTCACACCCTCCAGATCGCAAGAAGAGGAGGTAGAGGTAGAGGAAGAAGTAGCAGTGCACGAAGAGCGTGTTATTCATGGAAAGACGACGACGGCGTTTCTACAGGGTATCGTTCAATGGCAAAGGCTCTTTCTTTCTGTCTTTCATTAATCCTTTCTCACTTCCTGTACGCGAGCCCAGCACCAGTCCGGTAGAGCCACTCACCTGCGCCGATGCTACGACCCGCCGCTACGAGTTTTTTCACCTCCTCGTCCTCTCGCTGCTGTGTACGACGATGCTGCTGCTGCTGCTTGAGCTCATCGTTCTCGGCTATCGTCGTTATCGTCGTCATCGTCGTCGTCCCCTGTTGCCTCGACGAAGCGTCGGCGACGCTCCCGCAGTCGGTAGCTGCTGCTGACAGCGCTGTTGCGACTGGCAACCCTCGCCCCGGGCATCCATCCGCCAGTGCCATCGAGTTGCGCTGCTGCTCCTGGAGTAAGCAGGCGCTCGACAGTAGGTCCCACTGGCGGAGCTTCTCGCGGTCGAGCTCGAAGCTGCTGCTGGCTGCCGTGCTGTTGCTGATTGCCGTCGGCTGCTGTTCGCAAACCGAGGCAGGGTTGCCTTCCACTAAAAAATGCCGGCTAGCTTGGTGGCTATTGCTGCCGTTGTCCGCAGGGTGCAAGGCCGCCACCTCTGGCTTTCTGTATGCCTCGTTCTCCGGATCCCAGATGTAGCCCCCTGCACCGATTCTGTCCATCGCTAACCTCTCGTACGCGTCGTCTTGGTTGTTGTCGTTGTTGTTGCTGATGTTGCTGTGGTTACTGTGGTTGCTGGGGTTGCTGTGGTTGCTGTGGCTGCTGTGGCTGCTGTGGCTGCTGTGGCTGCTGTTGTTGTTTGGCTGGGAAGCGCTCGATGCGTTGTTCGTTTCGTTCTCGTTGCCGCTGCTCTCGTCGCTCCGCCTCTTGAATCTGGGTCGCTCTACGGAGTTGGCCACGCTGTCGTTCACATAGGTCGCGCCTCGCGTTATTCTTCGTGCCTTGTTCGACTCGGATGTGCTGGTTCGCGAAGCTGATGACGGAGCATCCAGATTATCGAGTGATCTCGCATGCCGCAAACTAACCCTTCTGAGGCTTTCTCGCCACAAGCTATCCTGCTCCCAAGGATCTTCACCCTCGAAACTGTTGTTGGCATTGTTGGTCCTCATATTTTCAGCACTCTGGTTGATGTTTTGTGTTTCCCGCTGTAGCTGTAGCTGTTGCGCTGCAACAACAGCTTGATGCTGTTGTCTGTTGGTTCTATCCCTGTGTTCCACAAGACTTTGAAGCCCTGCGTCGTCTAATAGACCCTCGAGAGACCTTGATCTTCTATGAGAAGTTTGTGTAGTAGTAGAGAACTCATTTCCACTGACGTTCTCAAGGTTGAGCTGCGTTTGACTACCAGATTTATCCCTTAGACCATGGGGATAAAGATTCCGGGCGTTGAGATCAGTCGGTGATACATCAGGCAATAGATCGGTTGATTTAACTCTTCGTAAAGTGTCCGCTTCGTAAAAGTTTCGGCGATCCACCAGTGCTCCTTTATCCTCTGCCAAAAGCTGACACGTAGTCTTTCTTAATTCTGCGGCAATTCGTCTTGCCTCGTCAATGTCATCTACTTGTATCTGCCGTGGCATTTGGCGCGCTATAGGGTTCATGATCCTACCGATGTCGTTACGCTTATTTAGACCTGTAGCGTCCCCTCGTTGATTGTTCAGCTGTGGCAATCTTGATGTATGGGCTATCGTACAAGGTCTAGGATAATGATAGCCATCTGTTCTTTGATGATGAGATTCTGCATTAGAATTGGCAGGTTGAAGATCTGAATAATAGTATGGTGCACCGTTCTGGTCCGCTTGAGAATGAGGATTCACTGATGATGCTCGAACAACCGTGGACGTGGAGGCCGGATACTGACTCGAATCTTGACTCGATGAAGATCTGTGATTTGGTGACAAAGAATATCGAGCAGAATCTTGACTTGCTGATTTAGAATGACACTGCTGCTGTTGTGGTGTTCGCTGCTCGACGTACGAATTCGTTGACTGGACCATAGCAACTGGGGAGTGTAACAGCGATGACTGAGCACTCGCTGGTCTTTGAGCGGAATAGTTTGCGACCGAGGCAGTGCCCGAGACGAAAGAGTAGCTAGAATCTCGACTGTGCGTAGCTACTACTGTTGCCAATGGCGAAGAAATGGTTTTACCGTGTCGGTAGCCATGGTCTTCGTGCGTGTAATGCTGTTCCATCTCACTCTCGGATCTCGTCATCACAACTGCAGGCGAACAGCGTAACGGTGAGAATCTCGAAATGTTTTCGTAGTGGGTCTCACCGGTGAAAGACTGTGAGTGCTGATGGCTGGTTGTTGGTGGCACTTCGCTCACCCTCATTGAAGGTAAACTACTTGCAGAACTAGTTTTACTTCTTGTGCTGTAACGAAAAGGCTGATCTAGACTATTATTGGATTCAATTATGCCGGATGTCTTGCCGAGCTCCGGAAATGTTGATTTGTGCAATTTGTCTGCTACAAGCATGTTCTCGTTCAAACCGTAGATACTATTGTAGCTGAGATCTTTGGCATAAAGGTCGACGTTGAAGGCATCCCTTGATTGTAGCTCCTCGAGGTACTGATCCAGATCTATGCTAGTGCCATCGAACCTACTTCCCAGAGATTCTAATTCATCCAGACTGTCGAGTACCTCACACATGTCATCGCTTACCGGTCGCCTTTTCAGTTGTCGATGTCTGGCTTCCTCTTCAGAATTCCGCAGCTCCACAGAATCACTTCCAGAGGCACTCTCTAATGATATTCGACTATCATGGAAGTTTGAGCTCATGGTAGTCTCAGAGTAGCGTGATGGTGACCTGCGCACCTCTACCTGAGCTGCGGGTTTGTTCCAAGACTTTGGTGAATCTCGTTGACTATTGTAGTCCCTAGCGAGAGCTACTTGCGGACAAATCTTCTTTATTTCAAGAGAATCGTGCATTTCTAATGAGTCCAAATCGTCCAATGGAGGTGGCGACGTTGGGATAGGCGGAGGTGACACAATCTCGCTGTCCGAAGAATCGTGGAGCTCAGCGATCAAAGTTTGACTAGCTCCAAGATAATAAGAAGCGGGTCTAAAGGTATCAGAGAGACTAAATCGTGGGTGTCGTGGAGCATCGATGGAATCCAAATCTTTTGAAGATTCATCATCAGCATCAGAACTATCGGACTTCAGTGCCGTCAAAATATCCGGTAGATCACCCCTCGAATTCTGCCCTTCTCCAGAAATTTCTTTCTTTATTGAATTTTTTAACACTGAGTTATTGTCATCCTTGTCAGCTAACTGATTCACCTCCATGTAAACAGGCTCCATTTTATTGTCTGCGACGCAAACAAATTCATAGTGAGGATTATCTAGGGTCGAGTAATCACTGTAATCCTGTTTTCCAGAACCAGACTCAGGTGCTAAAAGAGATCGTGTGGTGCCATTTTGTGTCATTTCCACGTATGAACTTTCCTCGCGAAGATTCGCGAATAGACTTTCCATCATCTTGGGCATAGGTCGTTCATCGCTATTCGGGTCCAAAATAGCTTTCCGTGGTGACATTGGAAGATAATGCTCTTCCATGTTAGGATCCTCAGGCTGCTTCGGTGATGGACTCGCGTTATCACTTTCTCCAGATAATCTATCACCATGTGTCACTAAAGATTCCGTAACACTTAATCTGGTACATGCTGGATTGACTGTTTCGTCAACATCTACTGCGTGGGAATGAACCTCGGAAGAGTTACCAGATGTTTTTCCAGAATCGTTTTTACGTTGCACTTCACGAGATTTCTCGTCAGGCTGATGCTTATACTTTGGCACTATTTGTTCTGCTTCGTCTTCTTCATCGCAGCTTTTTTCGGGTTGATCCAAGTCGCTTCCAGTATCATAAAGCAGAGTCTCCGTATCACTGAAGACACCTCGGTGCTTAACCTCTTTTTGTTGCTTATCGTACTCTTGTTGTTGTACCTGTTGAGATTTACGCTCAAAATCCGCCAACAGATCTTTTACCGACTTATTTCTATCTATTGAGTACTTTTCCTCTTCATCAGGACTGTCGTTTGTTACATTTTTGTTTGAATCAGAATTTTGAACCTTCGGATCTCCAAGAGCAAACTCGCGAATAACGACTGCAGTCGGTTTTCTGGGGGAATCGACAAGACGAGAAACGTGAGCTTCCGTAGTGGTCTGAGGTGGTGACATTTTGAGAGGCTCTTGCATGACGACTAGGTCCTTCTCAGGACTGGGATGATTGTCCATGCTTGACTCAAAAGATCGTATCCTGCTCTGAACGAGATTCACGGTATCTTGTTTTGCGGGAGAGATGTTGTTGTCCTCTTTGATATCGTCTTGCCTAATGTACTGATAAGAGAACTCCTTGATAACTTTGCTCTCGTCGATCTTGGAGTCCCATTCTTCCTTTTCCTCATCTTTCGGCGAGTCCCACTGGACATTTTTTTGCACTGGCCATGTCTCACCCTGTACATAACCGGCTAAAGTACTCAAGCGACCAGCTTCGTTTCGCGTGCTAGGATGATTCGTGGCGTATACTCCAGGTGTCTTCAGGATCCCTAAAGGCTTCTTCAGAGGTGCGATTTTCTCGGCAATCTGACGCGTTGGTTGCACGTGAATCATTTTCACCTCCTTCATGGGAGACTCTAATTTCGATTGGGGACGGTTAAAGGTAACGATTCCGGGCACAACCGTGGGAAAATTCATTTCTTCGTAACCGGTGTCGAGAGGAGCCGAAGTGGCGAAGTCGTTTATCGTGGAAGATGGTCGTGCAGGGGATGAACGGATCGATGGTGGCGACTGATAGTGCTTGACGGTGATCACCTGACCGTTTGTGGGAGCGGGTGACTGCAACGGTGTCTGCTCCTTCTCGAAACCTCGAGGGCTTCTGCCTGTGTGCGAGGGCCTGCGTGTACGCTTCCGCCGGACGTCGCTCAGCTCTGGATTTTTGGATTTGTCAAACAAAGACATGTTTTGGTTACACTTCAGTACTCGATTGATTTCTTTTTATATTGTAAGGGAAGGGCAAGACCTTGAAGATTTCTATAATGCGTCGCTGCGATTCTGTTGCTATTTTTTGTTTAACGTGTTTATATCGAATTCATTTTATTTATGAAATGTATATATTTAGTTTCAGTATGCACTTACTTATCTATTAAAAATTGAAACTTTAATTTATAATTTATATAATGAAAAGAAAGTCTTAATACAAAGTTTTTCTTTAAAGTAAACTTCTATAGGATCCGATTTTCATTATGTCCATTTGTATAAGCTTCATATTCATTCTTTGTATTCGACTATAACATTCCTTTTTTATTTTACTATCAGTGTCACTGACAGTAGAAATTATATAGGGATTTTGTAAATTTACATTTATATTAATAGGCAATTTAAATGCAAATTTACTATTTAATATTTTATATCGAATAACGAAATAATAAATGACTCAGATTATTTAATTTATTGTAAATAACCTGCCCTATTCAAAAAAACAAGAAAGAGAAAGATAATAATTACTGATTTGCGAAAAAAAAAGAAAATGTTATACTACACAATTCTTCATTCTTGAGTAATAAAAATATTGCAACCGTTAAATTACTGAAAAAATATTTTTTCATTCGTTCTCACGGTGAAAAAACTAAGTAAAATGTAAAAGTGCAACATAATCGCAGCATTCATCAGGTAGCATATTTTTTTTAGTCGCAAACTTCAAGGTCTCATCTCAGGCAACCTGTTTATCCAGGTAAAGAGGATAGCGGTGAAAGTGAATCCCTTTTGATACCAGGATTGGATGCGCCAAGGACCGCAAGCCACAGAAGAGGAAAGAAATATGAAGAAAGGGGGAAAGAAAACAGAAAATAAAGGCGCATAGCGGGTTTAATGTTGTCCCTTGCAATTAATCTATAATATTATCGTTACGCGATACGCGCATGTGAGGACAAAACAACTAGACCGTTTTTATTAGTTTCTCTCCTGCGTCATGCGCCATGCAAAGCGGTAATTCTTTCGTAACAGTAGACGTTAAAGAAGACGAATATCGTATCTGACGTGTCGAAAAATTTTTCAAGTCATGGATATACATTTCATCGCCTCGAATTTCAGTTGACTTAACTATTTCAAAATAAATATTCGTCTAAGTATTTGACAATAATACTTTTAATTGAAAAATAGTACCGACGAGTATTATTCTTGGCAGTAAAAGTATCGATACTTAAAAGATCATCTTCATCTCGACACGACACATTAAGAATTAAAATAAGCGCGTGGGTGGAATGAAAGGAGGCTTTTGTTAAGTACCAAAGTGTTAATAAAAATACATGTTCCAGTCACCAAGAAGCCCAGAGCCCAGGCCCACAAAAACATATGCACAGAGGAGAGAAGGATTCCCTCAGAGATTTCGGAGAAAAAGAACACACTGCTTTTTTTCAGTTTATTTCACTTTGACAACACTATCATCCAACGTACACGTGGAAAAGATCATGACCGAGGGTGGAATAAATGACATATTTTACATACATTGCAGATGCACAGGTATTAGACGAAGTCCCAACTATCAACATTCTTCTATGTACAGCTACCTAGCTTAGTTTCCAGTTAGTCGGCTAATTAATTGGTTAATGGCGCAGTGTGTAAATAGTACGTTAATTGACATTAGTATTAGTCGGAAGATTTAGGCGCACGTTATGCTTTTAAATACCTGGCACAGACTAGAATTCCTCTATTGTAATTTTCATGATTGATCTAACTCAGGAATTACGATTTTAATTTAAAGAAAGACGTAGTATTTGTATTTATTATTATTTAAGTTACAATGATCCAGACTAAGGATCATCATAACATGAAATATATATCTCTCATAAATAATTTTTTAAAAATGCATATATTTATTTCATTCTACAAAACAAACACTCGTTGTTTTTTTAAAAAAATTAATAAAACTACAGCTGCTACAACATAAAAAATAAAATATAAAATTAGAGGTTCTCCAGTGTATACCACATTAAGGTTATTTAATCTACTATTACAGTATAATACTATATTAATAATAATCTTATCACCATAAGCTCTTCTCTACGTAACTAAACAAATATTGATGATGATTCTTAAGAAGCCGATGCATTAAGAGATCTGGAAATTCCGTGACTCATTCGCGAATATTCACTAATCAATTTACACATAAAAAAATTTTAATTTAATTCGACCGCAATATCTTGAAATAAAAACTAAAAATTAATCTACACGGTATTCATTTACACGAAATTCGGCCGGCAACCGCTCGCTCATCTCTCTTACGAAGCCGAGCCGATGACGATCCAGATCTCTCAACAACGCTAAATATGCTCGCATAAGTATCACAAGGCACAGTAGGTATATAAGCATAAATCCATGAGGTATTATTATATATAGGAGACGACGCACGTGACTCGTACGTGTAGGTGTAAGTGTAAGTGTAAGTGTAAGTGTGTGCCTGTGTGCGAGTGCGCGTGGGTGCGCGTGCGTATGGGTGAGGTACATCTAAAATTCAGATGACAAGTTCGGGCGATTGGCTCTGCCTACCTTCGTCGTCGCTGCTGTAGCTGTTGTATCGGGGCAGTGCGCTGTGGTGCAGGCCGCCGGTCAGAGCCGCGCTCCCGGCGCTCCTCCTGGCGTCGGTGCTCTTGCTGCGGGGATGATGGGGTCGGTGGTGGGCGTCGTCGCGTCGGCGGGACGCGTGCCGGTGGGTCTGCTCGGCGAGGGAGGCCTCGTGGGCCGCCAGTTCCAGGAGGGCCTGCTGCTTGTAGCAGTTGGTGAGCTCGGCGTTGTGCAGCTGCTGTTGCTGACTGCTTTGCTGCTGCTGCTGCTGGCCGCTACCCGAGCTCGAGTTGGCCGTGGGCTTACGGGTTAACGGCGACTGCAGCATCCGCTGCTTCCACTCCAGCAGACGCTTCATCGACTCCTCGCGCTGGAATCAAGACGCGTACGTGCTATTTGCGGCTCCCCCTGGGCTCAAACGTTTTGGGAGGGTGTTTGGCATTGCGGCGGGGAAAACTTTTTCACTTGTAAGCAAGAAATATTTCATTTGAATCTGATTGCTGATGGCATTTCAATTTCTTTTAAGCATTCTAATGATAATAATCAATGAATCACAACAATGCAAGTGCAGAAATTTAATCACTCTACAAATGGATTCCGGAAATCTTATTCATCTAAAAATGATTTTTATCGTTTTATTGCATAACCAAACGGGAAGTACATGATTCACTGAATTATTGGTACTCGGAATTTTAAATTAAGTCCATCGATACTTTAACTAGACTGAAAAAATATATTCACGGCTAGTCGAATATCAATAGAAAATGAATTTGAATGCCCAGCACACGCCACTTTCATTTTTTGAACATGCCAACGAGGGAAAAGTTCGGAATTATCCAGAAAAACGTCAAACTCCTTAAAGTCATTGTACCGGAGAGTATTTGTTATTATTATACAGTGCCTCTCACTCAACCGTTCGACGGTTAGACACTTTTTTTCTTTCAAAGAATAGGACTCGGAATAACGAAAGAGAGAGAGAAAGAGATAATAAATAGCGTTCGGGCGCGGCATTGCGATGATGGCGCGTCGCGCGTGGTGTATATATATACAAAGAAATACCGATGAGTTACGTGAAACGTGCCGCTATACGAGGCACCACAGACACGCGGACGTTACATACAAACTCTCGGCGATAGGTGAAAGCTATACGTGCCGGGCCTCGAACTCTTGTCTTTCATTCGTGACGGCGCTGCTAATGACACGCGCGTCCATGACGACTGCACAGGACTGCACCATGCCGATGTCTTTCGCGGACTTTTTAAAATGATTCACGTCGACAGTGAGTGAGGCAGACAGAGAGAGAGAGAGAGAGAGAGAGAGAGACAGAGAGAGAGAGAGAGAGAGAGAGAGAGACTGCAACATCTAATGCTCGTCGTCGTCATTTTCCTCGCGCTTTTTACACAATCGATCTTAACTCGATACACTCGCGAATACGCGGTACACGACAGGTTTTCCGTTCTCACGCAGGAAGAAATTGCAAAAGGAAACGAGTCTCGATATGTAATAGATATATCTGGAACACTTATACTGCTACCTTACTTTATTGACTTTCGGTACGCTATTTTTATGTTTTAATTTAATATGAAGCATTGCAAATACTTTTGATAAAATGTGTGAGTGCGAAATCTAGAAAACTGTTTGATAATCTAACAGATACGAGCTCTAAGTTATTTTATTACTATAAGACGTGCAATTACATTTGAAATGTGTACTGGGAAAAAAATTTTTTGAATCAAAGACGGCTTTCTTGTGGGCGAATGATAAAATAATTCGTTATATCAAGACGAAAAAGTTATTGATTCAATAGAATATTCTTTTATTGCAATAAAAATTTAATTTTTACACCAATATTTATTTTAACTTATTAAATTGTTTCTGTAGTAACTAAATATATCATCGAATCAATACATATTTTTCCTGATTTAACAAATTATTTTATCCAAAGAAATTTTTTTCTCAGTGTGGTGTAATTAATTCAAACGTGACTCTTTTACCAACTGATTTATTAATAACATCAACGTAGGAATAAATAAAATTATAAAATATACTCTCTACAGCGTCCTACATTGAGACACAGGTAGCTATGAAAATATATTACTTTTGAAGAGCGTAAAAGCCTTAGTAGGTTAACATTGTTCTTAAATACTCGCTCAACCTAGCACGATACTATCCAAAATGAAGAAACATCCACGTAACGGTAAATATTATATTTTATCAAAGATTATAACGTCTAACTTAATAATCGTGAAGCGGAAACTAAAATTTCATTTAGAAAATCAATCGTTCTTAGCTACTGTATACAGAGAAAGAACCGTGCATTTTACTTTCACTTCAGTCTTCAATAGACCACTTCGAATTCTCAGCTCGAGTTTTCAACTCGTTCAGTAAATATACAGTGATAAAAAGCCACCTCCACAATTTAACACCCACTTCGGTCACATCCCGTTCAAAATCCACGAGTCATTTAGGTAGATAACCAAAGACTCGGTGGGATAACTCGATGCACGCGGAGACGCCGCGAGTGTGACTCACCTGCTGCAACTTGCGCTCACCATCCCTGGAGTCCTGTTCGGACGACTTCTCCGCGTAATCGTCCTCGTCGTCCTCGTCCTCGTCGTCGTCGTCGTAGTCGATGATCGCCGCGGGATGCCTGTTGCGCGGCAACCGCGCGCTCGCCGATCTGGCGAACTGCTGATGCTGCTCGCTCCAGCGACGGGTTCCTGCCAGACTGCCGCCACCGCCGCCACCGCCGCCACCGCCGCTCGAAACTGTCGTCGCGACGATCGCGGCCGCTCGCTCGCCACTGTAGTCGCGCGGGAGCGAGCGGCCCGGCGACCGATCCGCTCCGTGAGTCAGCGTCGAGGCAGGCGGTGGACCTCGGGTCTCGCGCAGCGATCGGCGCAGATGAGCAGCCTCGTTGCTGGTCAGCCTGTTTTGTGAGCACAGGGACGCGAGATGCGTCGATCAGAGACGTTGTGCGGGGCGAGGGTTGGGATTAGCGATTAAGATTTTATCTTGGCTGGTAAGTTGTACGTTAGGTTCAGTGGATTTTCGATAAGTAAGTAAATTTTCACTGATCAAAGAATCTTGGACATGTTTAATGTACAGAAAATAAAAATAAAAGATATATATATTAACAGCTTAACATTCAACAAGAAACTTAAATATTTCCATAAATAAATAATTTATGCTTATATCATAATTAAATTTCAGTTTATTACAGGAGGATGGCAAGAAAATCATACCCGGAAGTTCATTTTTATTTAATCATTTTTTTACTCACTGAAATGTGACACAAGTTTCGTAGGTTTAGCTTGCAATTTTATAGTACAGATCCTCCTTCAAATTAATCATACGTAATTCTGCTCTTGAATGACCTTCTTTTATTTCATATTGTTTTTTTTTCCAAAATAACAAAAATCATAGAAATAAAAAAGAAAAGAAAAAAAATCTTGCTACATTGCAATACAAAAGAACCACTATTTATTTTATGTTTCAAGTAACAGTTCATGTAACGCATCATTTACCTCAAATCCTTTTTATAATCAAGTAAACGATATAATACGCGAGTCATCAATAAGCGCTTACTCGGTATGCCTCTGCAGCGAGTGGGGCTGGTGCGAGTACTCCCTTTGCGATCGTCTAATGGATGGGCAAGACATTTCGGAAAGCGTACCAATCCCGGATTCCGTGTCCCGCGACGCCGTCGATTTGGATGGCGTCGTTGCCCTCGACAAGGACTGATTCCTCGGCTGTTGCTGCTGTCGCTGCTGTTGCTGCTGTTGCTGCTGTTGCTGCTGTTGCTGCTGTTGCTGCTGCTGCTGCTGCTGTGGCTGGTGCTGTGGCGTCTGGTGGAGATAGACGGCGCTCTGACGCATTTGCGCCGCGTATCTGTAGACACCAACAATCGGTTGCCTACGTTTTATCGCTCGTGACAATTTAATCTCGATCGCCCGGCTCATCTTTTATTTACATTGAAAACGTAATTCATGCTTTCACGAATGAGTCATAGTTTTTAGTGAATGATATTTCATAATTGACGTTTCACGATAAAACCCACTTAGTCAATTTATCGATAATGGTGATGGAATGCCAATAAGCGATTATAATTCAATTGCCAATCTGCTTAGATATTAATAAGATTACTACTGAGATTATGTATATACTACTATTATATACTTTAATTATAACGTATATCTGTGCAGTAAAGAAATTGATGGGCTTAAATTTCTGTGAATATAATAATCACTGTTAAATAAACTTACTCTAACATCCATAAACTTATCCATCACACGGGGATATATGCGAATATATTCACGTGTCATTAAATTTGGAAATGCGGCGCATGTGACACAGCCAATAACGTAAAACTCGATAATTATCTCCGAGGCCCTTTCACCACTCGACATTTTCTGAATTAGCAATCATGACCGGGCAAAACATTCTGATAATCGGTATAACGGAAACTTCAGCTCACCTCTCTTCCGAATAAAAGTAATTGTCGCTGGTGGCGGTAATGTCCGAGGGATTGACGATATCGAGACTGGACTTGGGCCTCTGCGGACACCTCGTCTGACCCGCAACATTCCCGGGCTGTGTGGGCGTCTGCTGACTCGGCCTCCGCGTCGCCTCGTACTCCAGAAAATCAGCGCTATGCGGTCTCGGCGGTGGCTGCGTTCTCGGCTGCTGCTGCTGCTGCTGCCTGGTTGAAACTGGCGCTGCGGAGGAAAATGATTGTTTCATTCTGTAATGGTTTTGCACTTGGGCTCTTCAAATCGAGATCAAGATCGTGCGCTCGTTATCAAGCTAAAAACTTGCGTTAAATTGAACGTTGTTGTGCATTAGATGAATTATGAATTTGAATTAAAATTAAATTACAAATATATGGTCTATGTGAAAGAACTATTAGACTAAATCATTGTATACTAATGAACAGAAAAAATGCGATATTCGTGAGTTAAAATTAAATTATTCGTAGCTGAATGATTACATCCTGTCTCTCTATTTTTATTTCAACTTAATGTATCTACCGTAATTTACTAATAACGTCGTTCATTAAATGGTTCAAGATAAATTGCACAATATTTTACAGATTGGCTAACTTATTAAGAAAAGTTAAAAACCACTAATAAACACGCGAGCAATGTTTGCAGCGTATAAGCCCATTTTTAAAGATCTACATCTGCCGTAAGACAAATGGACAGCCATTTAGAAAATGTCGCGCTAATATCTTCCCCTTGAAAAATAATATCGTTGGTCTTGTCTCTTTACCCAAGAGGGCAACAACGAAACCCAAACTATAAACTACACTAGTATCTTATTAGATGCTGTACACTTTTGATTGAACGTACCACTGGTCAAAGGTCCAGCGACGACATAATACTGTGGATGTATCTGCTGTAGTTGCTGCTGCTGCTGATGCTGCGTATAAACCGGAATGGGAATGGGAGCAGGGGCAGATCCTTTAGTATAACCAACCGGACCCGCAGGCCTCTGATATAATTGGGGCGGTGGAGCCGCGTAAACATCCTCGTAGTCGCCATTGATAGTTCGCACCACCTGTGGTCTACTCGTAGGCTTGGCGCTACTTCTACCATAAGTATCGGGTGTCCGCCTCTCCGCGGGTTGTCCCGTCCCTTGCGCGAATCCGTAGTTGAGACCCGACTTGTCGGTCCTCAAGCTCGGCTGGGGCTGCTGTGGATTAATCTGGGCCGGTAGCCTCTGGCCGTAAATGGGATTCGGATTCCTACTGTCCACGTACTCCATCGGCATGGGACTTTTACTGCTCAGCCGTACGTCTGGTGAAACAGGGGATTTACGATAGTCCGGATCCGGCGATGGAGTTGAATAGTCGTTGGGGTTCTCGTTCAGTCTTCTGGGTTTCGGCGGGGCATTGGCATATACCGGCTGCCCATAATTGCGCGGCATCGGCTGTACGGTATGAACGTTGCTGCTTGGACCAACAGACTGCCCCGTCATCTGTTGTTGCTGTTGCTGCTGGTGCTGCTGGTGCTGCTGGTGCTGCTGGTGCTGCTGGTGCTGCTGCGGCTGTTGCGGTGGGACCTGCTGTTGTTGAGGCGAGACGATGTGCTTGTGCTGATGCGCCTGGATGAGCTGCTGCTGCATCAGATGGGGATGCTGTTGGTACAGCAGAGCTTGATGCTGATGCATGTGTGGGCTGGGCTGCTGCTGTATGACCCCAGGTATCATCTGGTGACTGTATTGAACCGGACTCTGCTGATTGATGATGGGATCTTGATGATGCATATATTGCGGCGACTGCTGCTGCATCCAGCCGTTGATCAGCGGCTGGGGCTGCTGCTGCTGCTGTTGAGTCTCGAGTAGGCCCATGTTGCTGTTCAAATTATTGTTGTGATTGTTGATGCTGATGGGATTGTTATTGCTATTGTTCGTATTGGTGTTATTGCTGTTGGTGCCACTGCTGCCCGGGAAGGAACCGGTATTCACGCTGTTGGGGCTCGAATTGTTGTTCGAGGCGTGACTCGGATCGTCGCGTGACTGGAAGCCGTGGAAACCCGAGTCGCTGTCGTCTGCGCTCTGGTTCACGATGGACGAGATCGAGGAGACGCTCGGACGGGCGCTTCGGTCGCCCCCATCACCCGCTGGACCTGCACCATCAGCCGCCACCACGATTTCTCCTCCTCCCCTAGACAAACGGACAACATGGCTACGTCAATATTTTTGCTTACGTGTGTAATCTTTTATAAGGAGCTTCGGGAAAGGGAGAATAGGTATTTTGAAACTACGTTCCGGTATTTTCAGATATGATTTTTTTAGATAGTGTCATTTTCAGAGCTTTTCTCATTCATTTCAATTAAAATGTATACGTTCTTCATAAAGATTTTTTTATTGTATATGTTTGTCGTATATTCTAATCTACTGCAACTAAATTTCATTGTAATTTATGGAAAATTTAAGAGTGTATCTCCTGAATTTAAGAAGTATGCACAAAATTTTTTATTGGTTTCTAAATAGGTAATACTAGATGCTTATTTAATATAGATACTCTAAAGATAAAATTAATAATAAAAGCATAGCTACAAATCTACTAGTACTGGTAAATCGATAAGAAGAAAACTTTAATAGTGCAAAATCGAATTAAGAATTCTGTACTGAGTCCTAGTTTTTTTTTTTTTTTTTTTTTTTTTTTTTCCACATCATAATGCCAATAAAGATCGATGAACATGTATAAAACTTTGCTCAACATATCACGGTTCAAACGATTATTGTATAAAGCGCGCGTCAAAATTTCCTCTCAAACTAGTAAATCAGATTAGGCACTCTTTGATTCCAAACTTTCCAATGAAATTGAATTGGGACACAACAAGTAATTTGTGGAACCCCTTTATGAAATTACCTTGAAAAGGTTCCGTACATAAGATTCTGTACACAAGATTCCGTACACATTACCGAGCTCGTTAATTAAAAGCTTTCGTGTGTCGGGATCGATTGGTAATTAATGCGATCGCGAAACCCTGCGCACGGAGAACGAAGTAAAATAAAAATCGCCGGCAGTTGACGTGTGTGTGTGTGTGTGTGTGTGTGTGGGAAGGCGGAGGGAGGAGGGGGCTTTGGAGTTCTGGCAGTGCTTTGAACCGCGCTCAGTTGTATTGTTGCGCGAAAGGCTCGCGTACACGGAGCGTCCAACTTCGCAAGGGAGAACTAACTAACGAGTTGGATACTTACACTGCGATTACAAAGTTATATATATATATATATATATATACGCGAGAGCAGGCCCAAGCGGCCGTATAGTCGTCCGATACTTTTCGACAGCAAATAAATGCCCCGGACTCGGGGCGAATTCCTCAACTGCAACTACGGAATTCCCTTTGCTACGAAGAATTATTCCGACAAATGCGGAGGCATTTTCGAGGTGATAATTGATTAAAGTAAATATAGAAATGCTTATTTTAAAACAATTTTGCTAGATTAAGATATAAAAAGCTTTGTAGGTTCAAATCTTGTACTAAATAATGTACACTTATTGAACAATTATTCTGCATTGACAAACTTATCGTTAAAAACTATATATTATAGCAGCATTGACACGAATAAGCATTTATTGAAAAGTAAAGCAAGTCATCCAAAGCCTCATATTCTCTATCGCAGAAATTGCCTGACTCAATTACATTTTCGACTTGACGCAAGCAGGCGCATATACCTTTTAATGGCAATCCCGCGGAACTGGGGAAAATTTATGCACGCATGGGCTGACCCAAGTTTTGCAAATACCGCACACGCGGTCGACGAGCGGTTTATATGTATGTATTTGCTGCGCTCGGAAGTTAGATTGCGACAGCAATTGATTTATTGTTACGTCGAATTTTGATTATGCATATTGTGTGGCGTATGCATTGAGGGGAACCGTAAATGTTTCTCTATACCTACCGGTTCCGAGCTAATAATACAATTTATCTCCCGGTACATTTGACCATGAGTCGTTATTTTTTATTACTTAGTATTTTTGCAAATATTGGCATTATTTTGTACGAGATATTATGAATCGATTACATTTTACATGAAATATTTCGAAACTACCTTTTGAAACTAAATATTTGCAATTCAATTAAAAAACTTAATAAAATGTCATACTCTTAACGTCAGCTTTAATTTAGTAATTATATAATCTTATAATAAATACCTATTTGAACCGTTAGGGAAACTGTAACCATTGGAATATATTTTTTCAAAGATTAATTCTTTTTCGATAAACATTTAATGCTCAATATTATTTTAAAAGGTTTAAAATCCAGTTTTCACTGGTGGATTGATTTTAATGCAGCTGGTCAAATACAGCCAGAACAGTATATTCACACACGGAATAAAACGAACAGAGATTCCAGCCGCAGTGCACGATCGAATTTGTAAAATGAGCGTAAAGGGTGATGGAACTTTTCGTATACACAGAGTCACGAACGCAAAGATCTTAGAGGCGCAACAATAATCCAAGTTACGGGGAGTTCGAAGCAGGCGATGTAAGAGAATTCGCAGTCTATCGCAGCCCAAATATTTGCCCAAGTGGTATAAAAGAGTACTTACGGATTGGGATCCTGGAGTAGGGAGGCGAGCGTCAAGGCGTTCACCCATTGATTCATGCTTTCGCGTGTATCGGCGGCAAAGTGGTACGTACGCATGTTTGCGTGCTCGGCCTTGAAGGCGAATTTCTTGTTGATCTTGTCCTCGGTCCTGCATACCGTGACTCGGTAGGACGGAAGCAGGATCGATCCTAGAAGCTTTTCCTCCTCGGGACCTACACGCCGAATACCATCGAAGACGGACACACAGAGAAAAAGAAGAGAAGAAAAAAAATTGTTTTAATCGTGTCAGTTATCAGTCTGTGTTTGTTGAGGATCGGCTGTATTGTTGAAATCGCAGAGTGCACGCGATGAATTTCATCCATTCCATCATCTTGATTCGCTAGTTCTTAAATTTACTATTTTAAATGTTATTTGGAAGTGTGCAAAATAATATTGAGTATATTAAAATGCGTATTGAAGTTATGAATAGGAACGTCTACTATAAATTCATGATGCATAAAAGTAAAATATCAGCTACATATATACTTATTAAATGTATTTGTGCGCAAAAAACTATCTATTATTGTTAGAAGCAAGTTTATATTTTCAACCGTTTCAAGCTTAAATTTATTGAGAATGACTATTTATCTCTTACATTATTCATATAATTTACCTACTACTACCTACTATTGAATTTCTTATAAAAAGTTAAATTTTACACGTTTATCTTTCAACAAATTTCTTTTTACCTTGGCTTACAAAATCAAATGTACCCCATAGAGTCACAGAGAGACGTACTAACGAGGACTCTATACACACCTTTCCCCTGTCGCCCATAATCCCACTCTATTTTGATATAAAGAAAGCGATTATAAAAGAAGCGAGTGCCTTGGCTGCTGAGAACTAAACCCGAGAGAATAACCGTACAAGAAGGCGAGCAAAAATAAGAAATAAAAAATAAGAATCCTTTGAAGCAGTATATATAGGCGCGAGTGAGGAATTCTCGTGGCCGCATATCAAAGGAAAACACCTCTACCCTCCGGATACATTCCAGCTCTGCTCTAGAGCTGGGGTTCTGCATTAAAGAGAAAACCACTCAGAAGCCGACAAATATTGAACCCGAGGGAGCGGACAGAAGGGAAAAATGGTGTGTGTATATATATATATATATGTATATATATGTATATGTATATATATATGTATATATATAGACAGAGAGAGAGAGAAAGATCGCTTATACTTATATACGGTATTTGCAAAGCTCGGCGTACGAGTCAAGGTGAGCGACGCAAGAGCCGGAGACCCCCCACGATCATTAGCGTAAGCGACTATGATTCATCTCTTTCTTGCTGTTTTCTCCCTTTTATGCACACTTTTCGAATTTTTGGAATGTGGAATTTCTACAATTTGTCACCTTTTACATAACGATCGCAGAGAGAGTTTCAAAAACCAACGTACTCCTGAGGTAAAATTTTAACAGGAAAAATATTTGAGAATTAGTTCATACGATCTAGTGAATCGGCACTTAAATGTTGCAGTTTTCGTATAAATTTTATACGATTATTTTTTATATTAATTGCTTATTCGAATGAATTCTTATAAATGGGATAATCTAGATCAACAAAAACTATTTGATCAATTTGATATTGAGCAATTATTTTTAAACTTGATAATCGCTGATTAGCACCGAGTGGGAGCATAAATACAGGGACGTGAAACAATATAAAAATAAAAAAAAGGAACTTGATAATCCAAGATGCGTATAGGCACAAAATAAACAATTTTTCACGGCCTTTGAAAGGGCGTACCTTGAGATTTCGGAACTGCGCGTCATTCGCGTATTTTTATAATAAAGATGATAATAATAATAATAATAATAATAATAATAATAATAATAATAATAATAATAATAACAATAATAATAGAGGTGAGAATATAGGAGTAATGCAAGGGTGTGCGGGACGCAAACGGCAGCCCAGAGGGTATAAAAAAGTACAAGCCGAAGCGCTCCGAGGAATTTACACGACGTACGTCGAGCCATCCTAAACCCGTTTTCACATACACGCATTGTGCGTCTCTCTCTCTCTCTCTCTTTATGCTCTTTCGCTTCTTATACCGCGCTCTTAATTTAAATTTTTTACGGGGTGATTCTCCTTTAATGTCGAGCGTTCTTTGAATCGCTTGTACCTTTCCTACTCGTTCCAGTGCTCTCTTTGTTTTTCAGAGCCGTTTGTTTTGCTTTGAATATCATCTTTTATCGTATTTATTATAAAAGATACCTAGTTTCTCTGCTTTATAATACTTAGTGATGTAATGAAAATTTTAAAAATTACACAAATATTTTAACAGTTGTATTTGAACGAATATATAAGAAATTAATTTTTTACAGCGTAAGTATTATTTGCTTTACTTATACGATGCAGTAAAATAAACTGCCAGTAAAATGAGTTTATTCGAAGAAAGCGTCCTACGGTATCTTAAAACAATAACTATAATAAATTTTATTAACCAACATTTTCTACACAGTATTTTACTATAGAAATAATTACTTTACCCTTTTAAAATCGATAATAATTTATGAAATGTCGCTCCTAAGCCAAATGCGCCTTTTCAGTAATGTCATACTTTCCTCTCTTCTATATTTATACAACTATTGTTAAGTACGACACAGTGGTTCTTCCAAAAGTCCATATATATTTTGCCTCTTGCTCCTAAGCCCCGTCCCAAAGTGGACTAACTTTCTTTTTCAAAAAAGAGTGGGTCGAAATATATTGAAAGATTCAAAGTGGACTTCCAACGAGTCGACCAAAGAAATAAAAAAAACATGAAAGATTTCTGAGATGGAAATCCGATATTGAAAACGGAGGTCCCGTATCAAACTAACAGCTTTTCCCTTTATTCGCGTATATCCTTCAGAATTTATTTATAAGACGTTGCTCATATTTATTTATAAGACGTTGGAAAAATATTATCAACATGAATTAACTTTTAAAAATTCAAAAGATACCCTTTGTAAACTAAATATAATGCTCTTTACTTAAGGAATCAACTATCTATACCTAAATATTTTGTGCGACACAAAAAATTCAAAATGGGCTGGTATTTGCATGAAAAAAGAAAATGATTTTTCTTATTGACGTTTGATTAAGAAAGAAAAAAACTTAAAAGTACTTTGTGCTTTCTCTCACAAATGATAATTTGAAAATTATACAGACATTCAAAGTTTTGAAAATTACGGAAACATAAATAAACTTTATATGGGTGACGTGACAAAGTAAACATTTTTAATTAACTATCAACATCTAATTTTGGTTAAGTTCAAAAAAGAAAGAATGCCTTTAAATTTTGGTTAATCTATAAAGCAGCAAAATATGAAATAAAACATTCATGCAAGTTCTTAGCATAATTTAACCAGGAATGAAAGTTTAACCAATACAGTCAACTCGATCTCAACAAACGCATTATCCAAATCACATGAAGTAACTCACCTTTGTAGTAAAAGAGGCAGTACTCGGAGAGGACAAACCAGCGCTTCTTCCAGAGCATGAGGCCCTCGGAGCCCTGCTTGTGCAGCCATCCCTGAAGTGCGACCGGTGCGGAAACCGGCCTTTTCGCTGCGGGTGATCTCAGCCCCTGGTGAGGTCCACTTCTCCGTCGCACTCCCGATATCGACGGGGCACCTCCTCCGACCACCACTTCCGGACCACTTTTGCCGCGCGGCTGTTGCTGTTGCTGCTGTTGCTGTAGCTGTTGCTGTGGCTGTGACTGTTGCTGCTGCTGCTGCTGCTGCTGCTGCTGTTGTTGCTGCTGCTGCTGCTGCTGTAATTGTTGCAACTGCTGCTGAGACTGCAGCTGGGGCTGCAACGGCGGCTGAGAGGATACGCCAGTCACCGAGGCCGTCGCCTGGACAACCTGTAACGAGATAAGATATGTGGGAGAATTAATTTTAGCGGAAGACTGTGAAATGGCCTAAGCTGTTGTTCGTGATTGACCATTCGAAGGATAGGTTTACGATAACGTGGTATTTTTTAAATTTTAGGGCTCAATACCAATCATTTGTTTTGTTGATAAAAATATCAGACTTTAAAATTCAATGCAGAAACTAATTTTTTAATAAACTATATTGACATCTCAATAGTCAATCCCATTTATAGTATAAAATAATTTTAGTATAAAATCTATTACAAATCTTTATAGATTATATCGTCGAGTAGCATGCATTAAAATCAAATAGCAGATGTGTGATCAAATCCAGATTCCTATATTTCATTAAGCGGCTTATTTAATAACACGTAATATAATGTTTCCGGTTGATTATTGAATTTTCCTATGCTTACTATATATGCATTACCTATACAATGGAGCCATTTAGTTTTAAACGCTAGTTAAGTATAAAAGGCTATATTTAAATAGTTTTCACAAGTGCATACTTTGTGGTTATCGATATTATTCTCTCGACATTAATGTAATTTAATGTTAATATTATCGGTAATTGCATTATGCATTTACATTGAAAAATTAAATGAATTTGATAAACTCTATTTATGTAAATATTTGTGTAGATTAAAATTTATATAAATATGCTTTCCACGTATACTACTTGCTTATATAAAAATATAATATGTAAAATATCTATATAATTAACCCATCAAAAACGTTATAATTTTTCAGTTGAAAATGGAATAGAATCAAATTCGAGAAAATGAAATCTTTATTATTAGTAGTACTGAACTAAAAGTGAAGGAAACACGTCTAAATTAGACTGTAATTTCGCAATTTTCTCCCAAAATTTATTACTCTATAAAAAAAAAAAACTGACGAAATTATCGAAATCGACTTGTATATTTCTCAACGGGGAAGAAAGTGCTGAATCTCGTTGGGACTTAGCATTTTTCTTTCGCGCAGCGGCTACAGGAAGCGCTAGATCTCGAAACAATCGGCTTTGGGAAAACGCCTATAAGCGCGGGAGGAGAGGGGAGAATTTTCCCGGGTGATTTGCTATACACTTTGTACATTTTTTTCGACGGTTGCACTTTGGATTCGGCACAAAGTATATAAGGATTAGCTCGAAAGTGGATACTCCGTACATGAGTTCCCCGAGCGCTAAATTACTTTATTTATAACGCGTAGGATATTCGTCATGTACGGATGAAGAGAAGTAAAAGGATCGGTTACGCAAAAAAATGAGAAAAACTTTACCGCTTCGTAGAACATAATCGCGCGCTATAAGACTTTATTTCGGTTGGAACGTGGAAAAAAATTCAATTTCGCGCGATTTCTCCGCGCGAAAGTCGCTCGAATTTCATTTCTTAGACGCGAGCGTACACCATTTTTTTCTTAATTCGCTCGTGCACTGCAATTGCGTTATTATCTTTCGATTCCAATTTAAAAACTCTCGTGGCGCGGAAGTTCCATTATTGCGTAATCGCGCTATAAAAGCCATTGAAGAAGCACCTCCTTCGACTTCTTTTCTCTCTCGATAAACAAAGTCTTTTGTTAAGAGTGACTCGAAAAGAAGCTCTAGCGAAGTAGAAGAATAAGTGTTTGTTGGCCTGGACCGGTGCAGTCCCGAATAATTATTTCCTCGAGCGGCTCAACACAAAGCGGTTTCGGCGGTAAGGAGTAAATTAAGATAGTTGACCCGATTATCGATAACCTAAGAAAAGGGTCGACTTATTAAGCATTTTATTCAGTAAGATTTTGAAAATGAGCGATAAGAAAATTTTCATTAATTAAAGAAGGGTCTTCTTTTATTAAATAAAAGAAAAAGAATAAAAATGACCGCATATTTATTTTAAAAATGAATTAAATTACAATTAAGGTAACAATAATTTTTTACAATCTCTCAGACACAGAAATTACAGGAACATCAATTGAGATCAATAAGTATCAATGCTAAATAAAAATTTAAGAATAAAAAAAAGTTTAGTTTGTAACAATGTTACTCAATGGTTTTCTACTTAAAAATAAAACTTTAATTCTTTTTTCTTCATCCAGAGGATTCCTGTTTAAAAATGCTTTATACCAGTGACGAAAAGGTCTTCCGTTGGTGAATGGTGTGTCTTTTCCTGTTTTTACCACAAAATGTTGCACTGCATTTAACAATATTTCCTTTGAAACTGGAAAACCTTGCTTTATCACTTTCAAACACCACTCTGCCAAGGCTCTTTCATCAACTTCACTAAACCCATTAACGACCAAGACACCGAATTTTCAACAACTTTTTCAAGGCTTTTTTTCAACTAAAAAAAAGGTTTCAAAAAATTTGAAACAGATCATATTCGATGTATTTTGAGCTGTTCTTACGAAAGGTGATACCGATTTTTTGTTAAAATACTCCTGCAAAAAAATATGGCGTGATTTTCACGAAAAAAAGTCACAAAATTTGGAAATTTTCAACTTTATGATTTTTTTTCATAAGGAAAGTGCAATGGCAATAAATCAAATTACTGCAAAAAGTGCAATTGATATGCAAACATCACGGAAAATTTTTTGTCATGACATTAAAATATTTTTAAACTTTCCAAAATGGCCATATTTTGTAAAATCTCAATAAACGGAATTTTCGAAAAAGATATTTTTCTGATAACTTTCCAAGATTTATTGTCAAATGAGAAATGATTTCAAAGAATTTAGCAAGGGGTCTTACCGGACATTTTTCGAGTTGTTTTTTTGCATTTTGAATACATACATTAAAATTATTACTTATGTCGACTGTACTCTACTATAAACTGACAACAAAAATAGTACATTACACATCCAGGGAGGAAAAGTAAGAATGGTGGCAGATCGCATGGAAATTGACAAACATGCGATCTGAGGCATTCTTGTTTACTTCCCATGGTGTGTATACTATTTTTTTGCCTAGCGAGGTCGAAATTACCACTGTCTCAAACC
>UELU01142254.1:1316-31354 GCA_900490025.1 Megastigmus dorsalis
TATCCTAGATAGGAAACTGCTATGGAAACCACAGATGGAGGAACAGAGCCGCAAGTTCAATGCCACGTTCTGGCTTTGCAGGCGAGCGATAGGTGCGAACTGGGGTCTCAGTTTCAAAACGGTTCTATGGATATTTAACGCCATACTTAAATCCAGGCTAACTTATAAAGAGTATATCGAAAAGAATATACGATAATTATTGAATAAAAAAAGACTTCCACACAACAAGGAAAAAACCACCAAGGTAAGACTTTTATTTAATATCCCAACCTTCATAAATGTACGGCACCATTAGGAAAAGGAGAGAAAGAGCGAATGGCCAGGGAGAGTTCTTGACGGCCAAAAGCAAGTGAGCCCGTATGGGACAGCCACCTCCCAAAAATATTAATAAACGTTTTTTGCTTTTACTCATGTAACAATGATCCTTATGGTTCTTATTCTTATATGTGAGATTACATCATTAAAGTTCATAAGAAAGTGCAAGCTAAGGGATTTGGGCATGGAGAGAGCGAGGCGCAGTGGGAGTACTACTCTCCTTCTAAAGCAGGAAAACTATTGCTAGACTCAATGGAGCGGGGGAATAGGCCATCATTATACCGAGCCATTGAGCCGAGCTGAATTTTTCTAGCACGACAGTCGTTATTAGCAGACCAGGGAGGCGAATACCAATCATCTAGTGATATAGCTGTAGCTGACAGATTGAATACATCATTATTTTGTAACATCCTCAATTATTTAAAATTTTTCCAAGTCTGCCACTTGAATACACATAGCCTACCAACAATTAATCAGCGTGGGTCTCGAACCGTCGAGATGTTCTTACGCCGGAAGACAAAACAACTCCGCGATAAACGAACGCTAAACACCTAAGTGATTACCGAGAAGGGCTATTCGTTGAGATATACAAAAATAGATGCATAAGAATTCGGAAGACAAAGTTGCTCCGCGATAGCCGACGTTACGTCAAAATATAATACATAAACAAAGCATAGATATTGTAAACCAAAACTATTTTCCCTTCTATTAATAATTGCTTTTAATTTTAATCCCAAAATTGTAGTGTAACACTATTTTTGTTCAGTAAATACGTATGCTCTGTTCATGTATTATACCTTAGGAAAATCCCAATGAGTAACAAAAACCAGTTAAACAATAATTATACTACATTACTCTAAAATATGATAACCATTGCATTGTATCTTCTGTAGTATAACTAAATATGTCACTACGTATAATTAAGAATCACTACAACGAAAAACAATTATTACATTATGCCATATAAATAACATTATATTCCTTACTTCTATATTTTATACAAACAAACACTCTATATTCTAACCTAAAAACCAAATGTTAATTTAGTCGCGCATCCATAAATAATTATAAATATAAAAGAATGTAAAAATTACACTATGATGCAATCTTTCGGAGTAACTCGCAAGTCCCACACTGCCCTTCCACTCATCAGAGGGTAGTCCCAAAAAAATCCAGATATCGCTTCAAGCCAACCACAGATTCCGGAAACATCAACAATCAGGAGAAGGATCCGTCCTTATGGTACCACATCAAATCGCCAAGAACATCCTCCCACGCCAATCATGACCGATGTCCACTTGGGTAATTTTGATGAATAAAATATTTTGTTTTCAATGTTCGTCATACTTCGTATATAAGGGTTTTTTTGGGTCGCTGATTACGGATTAACGATCAGATTTTCAAAATTCAAGATGGCGGAAAACACCAAAAATATTTCGTCTTTGAACCGCAATATTAGATACCGCCATGTTGAATTTCAAATAACCTACCACTGCAATTTAAAGAATATGATCCGAGGACGCCTTTTACACGCTATTCTTAAAGATCTACAAAAGGATTCGACTCAAAAAAACGATTGAAAAATTTTTCTCACTCAAAATTTTGTGTTTTTTGTTAAATAAACAATTATAACTTCGTTAATATGCATTTTTTAAATTCTGACTATGTAGATCGACAGTTCAGACAATTTTACATCGGAAATATCTATTTTTAATTTTTTTTAACGCCAATTTCATATTCAGAAAATCAGTTGAAAAAAGTAAAAAGATATCGTCCATTTGGGACTTAATGGGTTAAAGTGAACTCAAATTCACCTGAATATATTATCGTACCTCCTGCGACTATTTACCTGAGAAGCTAGGCAGTAAAGCAACAGTTAGTTTTAAGAATTAGTAATAAACCAATTATTCAATCTACTGCGGAAGCCGCTCAGCCTTGTTGTTACCAGGTAGGCAGGACGCGAATGCGCAATAGTACATTACACATCCAGGGAGGAAAAGTAAGAATGGTCGCAGATCGCATGGAAAAATAGTACATTACACATCCCGGGGCGGGTTGGGTTTGAGACAGTGGTAATTTCCGCCTCGCTAGGCAAAAAAATAGTATACACACCATGGGTAATTTCCTCCCTGGATGTGTAATGTACTATTTTCGCCTTCGACTCGGGTGACAATTTTCATGCGATCTGCGACCATTCTTACTTTTCCTCCCTGGATGTGTAATGTACTATTGTGCGCGTTTTTTTTTTTTTTTTAAAGTGCGCGATTGTTAAAAATTAGTAAAATGCGCGAGAAACCACGAGGAAAAGCAATAAGCATCAAAGACAAAAGTTTAAGTATTTTTAAGTCTTGCGACCTGAGTTACATAAAAATAATAAAATTTTTTCAGCAAATCTACGGCTAATAAAAATAAAATAATAAAACATATAACAACTACATCCTTAGAAGTCCACAATAAATTTTTGAAAGCTCGTATTTCCGTAGAGCTTCATCCAGACTCATATGCTCAAATGACCAAAAACGCCAGTAGTTTGACCACAATAAAAGTTTAACTATTGCGTTTTCTTGATGTATCTATTTCTGTACGTACATGGTACACAAGTAAGGGTTAATCTTTACAGCCTCCTTTCACAGGAGCCAATAATTTATACATAGATGCTTTTCTTACGCTACTTTCCAACACAGGCATTCACCTTCTCAATGAAGACAACGGAATTGATCGTTTCAATTATTCAAGAGGCTTCTTTCTGACTGCTTTTGGTCTTACTCCCGACTCATCGACACATTGCGCTATGCATTGGAATCTCTTGCGCTCAAGTAGCGTACGTATAGAGGTACGATTTGACCAAGCTTTGCAAAACACCATAAACTGTATTATTTACACCGAGTACGATAAAGTTGAGATCGACTCGAGCAGACAAATAGTAACGGATTTCAGCGCTTAACAGGATACCAGTAAGACCGGGGATAAAAGATATATTTGATTCGTCCTGACAAAAAGATTTCATTCAGCCATCACCTTCAGTGTCGTCGTCATTGTCATCACAGGGGCATTTCATCATGATGGACTTTGACGTAGATATACAAGGTTTCTGCGACACGGAATAAAAGTTTTTACTAAAAGAAGTTGCTATCGTACCTCTACAAAACCGTGTGCTTCGCCATTGAATAGTGTCACAACCTTGCGATTTTTCCGCAAGACGTGCAGCCAACGAATAACTATAGTTCGCTTGAGATACACGGATTAGAGTTGTAACGTCCTGAAGGGGAGTAAATAATTTATAATTGCGTGGATTTGTTTATCGCTTCGAATTCATAGTTTATTATTAATTCATTTATCGTGAGGTTGGGTCAAATTATTTAGACAGGTGGAATAAATTTAACTTTCAGACTTTATTCCAAAATGAGAGAGACCGTATAAATTAAAAACTCGTCTACTCAACTAACTTTGACAATGATCGGCTCTATTGGCTCGATCTTAGTTAGTTCGACGCATGATATCGTCTGACTCGTGTCTCTTTTTGAGTTCGGCACGATGACTCTCAATCTGTGTAAAATTTGGAGAGATGGTAGTAAATGTTAATATCTCAGTCAGTTGAGCAATGACGGGTCGGCGCGTAAAGCAATCAGCTGCGCTTATAGCTGAGCTGAATACCTGAAGCGCGAAGAAAGAGTATGTATTGTAGTGTGAATGACTTCTGTCGAATACTGTCTCTTTGCTTTTGCGAAAATGGAAGAGATGTTTCGACAGAGGTAAGTGACTGTAGGGTCATGAATGAATTTAGAAATATAATATTAATATCGAGGCGTATCACGGTCATCGAGGCCGCGGTATCGATGTCCCCACCGAAATCTAACTAATAAATTTCAAAAGGATGTTTAACAAATGAAGCTAAAGAAAAAAATTTGTGGATTACATTAATTTTTTTTTTTTCTATCCCCAAACGATATCCCCAAATATATGTGTTATGTAACATCCTACGGCTGTATTGGATTTCTTTTTTTTTTCTCAATTATTTTAAATTTGTCCAAGTTTGCCACTTGACATGTAGAGCCTACCGAAAATTGATCAGCGTGAGTCTTAAACCGTCGAGATGCTCTCACGTCGCGAAGCAAAACAACTCCGCGATAACCGAACGCTAAACACCTTAGAGATTACGGAGAAGGGCTACTCGTTGAGATGTACAAAAATAGCTGTCCTCACGTCGGAAGATAAAACAGCTCCGCGATAGCCGTCAGAATACAGTGCATGAACAGAGCACAGATATTATTTTTCCTTTTTCTTAATAATTGTTAAAACCCTTTAATATTAAAAGTGTAATATAAAACCAATTTTATTCCTATAAAATATGTATGCTCTGTTCAAAATTGACCAAACTTAGTTAAACAACAATTATGTTATATTATTCTAGAATATTATAATTGATCTATTGTATCTTCTAAGTATTATAATTAAGAATCATTATATCGTAAATTAGTTGTTATACCTTATGTTTTGCAAATAACATTTATGAATAGTATTATATTCCTTGCTTCTATGTTTTATACGAACAGACACTTTATATTTTACTCCAATTAATTAAACAACAATTGTACTACATTATTCTAAGAGACTATAACTATTCCATTGAATCTACCGTGTCGTGGCTAAAAATTAAGATTCATTATGTGAATGATTCATATTCACATGAAACAATTATTTATACTATATTTTATAAATAACACTATACTTTATATACGAATACAAAATGTTAAAATTAAGTTGTATATCCGTGAATAGATATAAACATGAAATTATGCAAAAACTACACTATGGCGCAATCTTTCGGGATAACTCAAAAGTCCCACACTGCATTACCACTCATCAGGGGGTAGTCCCGAAAAAAATGCAGATATCATATCAAGCCAACCACAGACTCCAGAAACATAAACAATCAGGAGAAGGACCTGCCCTTATCGACCACGTCAAATCACCAAGACTATCCTCCCACGCCAACGATGACTGATGTACACCTACAGAAAATTAGGCGGGTCATCACCCTTTAAAAATTAGCGCATCACGCTCCAGAGAGCAGTCGAAATAAAAAATCGCTACACCTGAATTATGCGCTCCGAAGCCCAAATCACTCTCTTCAAGCAGCACCACGCCACAACATTAGAACTTCGAAACGTACACCAAAGAAATACGGATTAACAAGATTTAACACAGAGTTCGCGCTTATAAAAGTTTATTTTAATTCATCGAGTTTTGTAAAACTAGGACAAATAATCAGAAAGTGAGTACATCATATAAAACAATTTTTTCATTTTCCTTTTCTTTGCTTCACAAAACCACACAAACACCATTACTGTTTTTCGGACCTTAAGGTGCCGGAGAAAGTAAGCCCAACTTGTTGTTTTTTAAGTCGAAAGACGTTGGAGAAAACGAGGTTCCGCACACTACTGTTTTTCGGACCAATATGTGCCGGGGAAAGTAAGGAACATTCTCTTTCACCCTTACACATCCCATAAGAACGTTATTGTAAAGTATCCCAAGCTATTAGGCGAAATCCTAGGCTTAAAAATATATTTAAAAAGTGTGCGTTGTCTCTCGACGTCACAGTTATACGTACGCAGTGTAAGTCTGCTTTTACAAGTGTTCTTGCGCTTCTCTTTCTTACAATATTGAAAATACATATTTTACATTATATTTTTGCTTTACATTTATAATTTATTCTTACAATAAAATTTATAGATGCAGTCAAAAAAAATTTATCTAGTTTGATGAAATACTAGGGCTGCAAAATTTTGTTCCTTGTCTTTGGATTTCACGATTCTCTGTATAGTAACTAGGTGAAATTAGCTGTAATTGAACTATAGTCTTAGTTCCTTGTGAATGAAATGTATTGGGTGATTCTTCTAATATAGCTCGAGGCGTATCTTGGTTTGTCCTTGGTGTGGATGTATTTAGGTTTTTTCCTGCAAACAGTCTATGATAGATTATTATAAATGACCCCCCCCCTCCCCTAAGGAAAGGTAACTTATAGATGGTGAATAAACCAATAATTGTGGCGAGCATTCCTCCTGCATATATTGTATAATTTTGAGTATTGTATATTGTATAATTTTTTACTTATTTTTCCTATTTCTCTAGCTCGCTCTATTATTTATTCCAGTTCTTTCTCTGAATTAAGGTCGTTTTCATGTGTCTTTGAATTTATAGGGTGTTTTGTCTTATTGTAGTATAGAGCATCTGATAATGTGTCAATAACGTTTAAATTATTACATAACTCTATTATATCCAATGTGGAGTTTCCAAAGGTTTTTATATTTATATTTGTTTGTATTTGTCTTGAAGCTATTAATTTAGTTGTCTTGTGTGAGCTATACATCCTTATAGAAGTGTTAAGATGCCTACTCCTTGTAAAGTTTATAAGTAAGAATAGTTTAAATAAGTTTAGCTATAAATTTTATAATTTAAATTTAATTTACGATTGTCCGTTCACTAACGTTTGAATGTATTATTCTATGCGCGTCAGCCAAGTTCGATATACAGTCGTAATATATATATATATATATATATATACATGTTTATATTCAAGTTTTAAACTGCTGAGTTGCATTTATCGAAGTCCATTCATAAAAAGTAATTTCAATACTTTGCCAGTAGTTTATTATATGTAATTTTATTACTTATAAAAGTATGAAAAATAATTATTATTAGTAATTATAGAAATGTTGTCTTAATACAAATAAATAGAATATAAATTTTTAAAAATTAATATAAATAAACTTTGGCATTATAATTATTACGACCGGAAGCGACGTAAATAATTAATAATTATTTATAAATACAATTAATGTAGTTTTCGGTTATCGTCTCAATTTGGTGCCGTAGTACCAAATAGTTTATCGTGAGGTTGGGTTTGAATAAATCAGGGGTTTATGTTCAAAATGACTCTGAGTTAATTTAATCGAAAGAGATCGCGTTTTTAACACTTCTTCTTTCTTTCTTTTCTCTATTAAAATATTTTTTTTTTTTAAGAAAAAAACGTGTTTTATAAATAATTTTTAATAATAGTGGGTGTTCTGAATAACGCCAAATTTAAAAAAATATATTTCAAAGAAAAGGTTTCATGTAAACTAAAAATTTATTAAAAACGCTCAAAGGGAATCTAATAAGATTGTACATTACCTACCTAAAGTTGAGAAACTAATATAGACTATTCAGGGCGTAATACAATAAATCAATTTTGTCGGCAATCTATGTGTATCTATTCTATCTAATATATACATATTCCAGCAAACGCGAGCCTGTTCTTCATTCTTCTTTGTATGATACTTCGTTCTCGCTACGAGCGGTATATATGCTGTACTATATATCTCTAATTATAATATTTCAATATATCTAAAATTCGCTTCAAATTTAAATATAAAAATTTTTTGTTGAATGACAATTAACATTATTTTCTTAAAATACTTCTAACAATAATAATTAAATTATTCTTTTCGCTGATGAGCCTTCAAGATTATTGTGAAATTTAGTAATATAATGAACTCTTATATTTATTTGTTTTTATTCTATAATTTTTGTTAAATTCTATCAAATTAATATAGACAATAATATTCATGTCCGATTAGTGGTATCCGTAGCGGTTAAGAGATTAATAAAAATCTGCATAGGCATGCAAAAAATTTTGCGCTTTCTAGTATCACTCAAATTTCAATTTCTATTGTTCACTGGAAATTCTTTCTTCAGCAATCATGTACGTCAACCATGTGTCTTATTCCTGTTTGATGCACAATTATTGCATTATTTTTTGTGGATATGATATTTATCATTCCCATATTGAAGTGGCAAGGACGTAGTCCTTCCCTTATGTGATGAATCCGTAGAATCCTATTTTTGTTTTTTCAAGAAAATAGCTTATTTGATGAGTTTTTATTTTCTTCAGTAACTATCGTCATCTGGTAGTTTTTCAATATTTTTGTATATTGAGAGTTATTTTTAATGATTGTGTGACGCATATGCTCTGTAAGTTGAGATTTCTCTGAGGAAACCCTTTGATCTTTTGCAAGTCTATATAAATCCCTAAGACCAGCATGGAGTGCTCTCTTCGTGACATGTATATTTTCCATTTTAGAATCAATATTAATATATGTATGTTATTATTTTTTTTTATTCACAATAATATTAAAACCTCATACGCGAATTAGAATATTTATTTTATTATTTATATACATGAAAATAATTTCATTATGCGGTTCTCGAATTTGATGATATAAATTTAAGCTATTCTTGTAATTCAGATGCTATTTTTTTGTATTCAAATTATACTGTGTATCTTCTTATTATAAATCTATATTTTTTTTGCAATCATTTTTTTTGTCTATTATCGATAGTATTTATTTATTTTACTATGTATCTGTTCTTTTTTTTTTGTAATTTATTTGGAATTTTTTATTTTTGGTGATTTTCGTATGTTTTATTATACATTATTTTTTTTTGCATATATTATTTATGGTTCTTTTTCTTTTTTTGAGATTTTTTTTTATTTGTCTTATATGTTCCCTTTTATGTATATGTACAATTTTATAGTATAATTATTTGTATAGGTATTGTAGGCTATGGAATATGTTTTAGCTGTATAAAATTTGTAAAAGATATTTATTGTTGTTACTATTGTATACAACAATCTCTTATTTCAATAATTCATGCTGTTCATTACATAGCCTTCAATTTACATTCTCTTAATATTTATATTTACAGTATAATATCGAGTTCGTATCGCATTTTATGAACGGAATTCGAAAAGTGCAATTCGGTTATTTTAGAATCAATATTGATGTGTATGTCATTATTTTTTTGATTCATAATAATATTAAAACCTCGTACGCGAATTACAATATTTATTTTACTATTTATATACGTAAAAATAATTTCATTATACGGTTCTCGAATTTGATGATATAAATTTAAGCTATTCTTGTAATTCAGATGCTATTTTTTTATATTCGAATGTTTCTGTGTATCTTCTTATTATAAATCTATATTTTTTTGCAATAAAATTTTTTTGTTCTATTATCCATAGTATTTATTCATTTTTCTATATTTTTGTTTGATTTTGTATGTTGTATTATGCTTTCTTTTTTTTTTGCATATATTATTTATAGTTTTTTTCTTTTTTTTTTGAGATTTTGTTTTATTTGTCTTATATGTTCCCTCTTATGTATATGTACAATTTTATACTATAATTATTTGTATAGGTATTGTAGGCTATGGAATATGTTTTAGCTATATAAAATTTGTAAAAAATATTTATGGTTATTACTATTGTATACAACAATCTCTTATTTCAATATTTCATGTTGTTCTTTACATAGCCTTCAATTTACATTCGCATAATATTTATTTTTACAGTATAATATTGAGTTCATATCGCATTTTATGAATGGAATTCGAAAAGTGCAATTCGGTTATTTTAGAATCAATATTGATATGTGTATGTTATTATTTTTTTGATTCATAATAATATTAAAACCTCGTACGCGAATTACAATATTTATATATATTGCGAAAATATATATATATATATATATATATATATATACAATCGACATTACCGAATTCGTTATCGTGAGATGCGTCTCCGCATGAGTGTAATGAGGAATGTTGCAGTAAAAATTTCCATAACTCTTCACAAGAAATTTACAATTCACAAAATTTTCTGAGAGAGTCAAAGAGACAATTTCTATCTGGTGATACGTCTAAATCTACATCTTCGTTCGGCACAACGTATACCCGGTTTATAGATGGCGGGTCTTCCTAGCTCGTTCATATTTATTGAGAGTTTTTCTGTATCTTCTCTTCTGATTATTTCAGGAAGACTTTTCATAGATTTATCCGAACTCGAACTCTCACCTGAGGAGTGAGTTAATTTATAATATTAACGTTCAAGTTTCCTTTGACTTCCAATCTTTTTGATGCTACTTGGTTTCTTTCTATGTTTTTCTCAAGCTGCTCGTATCCATCTGACTCCATAGGTTCCATACTATTTTTCTTGACGTATTTATTTCCGTCTCCAATATTCTGTGATTCTTCTACATATATATATATATATATACACACATTTAGGCAGCTTCTCCGTGTGCATCCCTTTCCTCGACATCTACTACAAATCGTGCATTCATCAAATCGGTCCCTATTCCCAATTTATTTTTTAATTGACTAAGGGATAACACTAATATTTCTATAATGGTCAATTTCTTGGAAATAAGAGGTGATGAATCCTGATTTTTCATAGAATCTGTCTCTTTTGGTATGTACTTGTGTCTTTCGGTCCCACATGCGGCGTGAATATATCGAAATTGGAATCCATGAATGATGAAGTTTCTTTTAGTTTCCAATAATCCGGAATACTTTTTAATTTTTCTACTTTTGTTATTCTTATTTTATATTTCCTGCGCTGCTTATTCTGCATAGGACGTTGTTCTGTGACTTCTTCTTCATCTGATCTCCATGTGAACTCTCTGTGTCATTCTCTATTCTAACCAATTAAAGGATTGATGATCTTTAACTACAGTAAATTTTCTTCCGTATTAATACGGTCTAAACTGTACTCGTTTAGCTGCTACAACATAATACTCGTAATCTATTCCTTCCGAATTCATGTGCTTTCCAAAGCAAATAATCTTATGTTCTATGTAAAAGTTTTTGCGATTGGAGCCCATATTCTGTTACTTGTTCTCCAGGATCTTGACTTAGATTGTACATCTTTTCTCGAACTTCTTCAGGTCTCCTGACGATGTGAATTTCCGAGTAAGATCTTGTAAAAGATTTTCTACTGATCTATTATCGAGCGCTTTATCATCGTACGCTTCCTTCACCTTTCCTTTTAATTCCCTATGCTGTGAATTATCCAACTTTCTCCTATTTCTCTATACCTATTTAATAAATGTCAGCATATTGAAACGAACCGTGCTAAGCAATCTGGACCCCCACTATACTGTGGAATCAAATTTTCTACCTGACTAACAGTTAATACTGTACCACCTGGAGCGTGATAATAAGTCGTGTGTCCTATAAGTAAAGGTTGGTTGTTTGCCTGAAATGCTCCTGGAAACATGGGAGCATGCGGAGGTTCTTGATGAAAAACCTCTCTGTATGTTGGTCGAGCGGTACCTGAATTCTGCAAGCTTTCAGTCACATCCGTGCGTGACAACCTATATGTTCTGATTGGATTCTGATCTTTACCATGCGAATTATTTACGGGTCTCTAATAACTTCCTAATGGTGGAGTGGGTATTTTATCAATCCCGGGTCTAACTGAAATAAATTCTGGTATAGTATATGTCGTTCGTAAGTCTTTCTCTATTTTTATTTCAACGGGTGGTAGTGTACCCTTAAACGTCGAGTTTTGTACCGCTGTAAACCTATTATCCTATAAGTCGTTTGAGCTAGAGAAATTTGGGTTATCCATTGTTTCTGTAGGTTGACGTATTTACTTATTTTAATGATTTTTATCTATTATACTTTTATTTCAATTAATTTATTAGACTTAATCTATAAATTTTACGTCAATTTTTTTTATTTTTTGACGGAGTCGATCAGTTATTCACGCAAGTTGAATTAAATTACCTTTCTATCGCGAAATATTACCCACGATAAAGGAAAGATTATGTGTGGTAATACAGAATTTACTTACTTTAGCAGGACCAAGACAATCAGCAGTCGATTCCTGGCGATTCTTGGCAGCCTCTCGTTCCTGATTGGAAAGTTGTTCCCTGACTGGATGATGTTCTCAGCAAATACTATCGCAGCGCATGAATGCGAATTTGACTTTGACTCTCACAAACAAACCCCGCACTTAGCATCATTTTTTTTATATTAAGTCCTGAAGGGAAGTAAATACTTTATAATTGTTTGGATTTGTTTATCGCGTCGAATTGATAGTCTACTAGGAGGTTGGGTCAAATTATTTAGTCAGATGGAATAAAGTTAACTTTTAAACTCTATTCCAAAATGAGATGGAGCGTATAAATTAAATACTCTTCTTCTCAATTGACTTTGACAATGATTGGCTCAATTGACTTGATCTTAATTAGTTTGACACGTGTGTTACGAATTAATCGACCTTCTAGAGAACTACGGGAGGGTCCAAAACATCAGCCAGATATCACCCACATATATACAAGTCCAATTCCACGACCTCCGTAGTTACTTACGATACATGAACCAAACATCCCCACCAACACCTGAAAATACAAAAAAACAAGACGCTAAAATCCACGGAGAAACCGTTGACAGAAACACAAGAAAACAACAGACTATTCTGCATACTACCACCGTACACTAAACAAATAGACTTATTTCACCACTTTCTACAGTACGGAATCATGGACTACTGTTATATCACTCCAGGACAAAATGGCCACGGACTCTATGGGTACATAGCCTACTTACACACCGATGACGCTACAAAAGGACTGCAAGACAAGGGGTCTCCTTAAATGTCATATTATTACATATCAGAAAGATTGTTCAACAGAAATAAGAATAAAAATAGATTTTATTAGAAAGATTGTTCAACAGAAATAATAATAAATATATATATTTAGTAGTATAGTAATAAATAACAATAATAGGAGAATAAAAATCGTCGAAAGTAAATGAAATTTTCCAGCAAAAATGATCATCAAAAAATCCATTTTGAATATGGAAGTAGATCGGTTTGAATGAACTCTCGTCAAACAGTCCTAAGTAATCAGCCATGGCTTTCGCTCGCCTCTTTTCACGTAAAAGCCATGACAGAACACGCTTAGCATGAAAACAGGCAAATTCGCCTTCATCCTTGGATTCAGAAATCAATCCTACCGTTCAAGCAGAAACTTGTGCGAAGATCGGAAAATTGGTAACGGGAAAAGGCATGAACCTGATATTTGGAGTAAAGTTCCAAACGCACAAGATTATTGAAAATAATATTCCAATAATATCTGAACCTTTTAGAATCACAAAAAGAGAAGGACATGAATATGAGGTCTGCAGAAACGAGTCGGGCAAGGCGACCAAGATCATGTACAGAGATATGCATCAACAGCGGCACGAAACTTCGAACCCCAACCAAGGCAAGGGTTTCGACCCGTCCGATGAAGATCTCGAAATCAATGCAGGCGAGTACTTGCCATACGCGGAAATCATGTACAGTTGGACCCATACGGGCCGCGCACTTAACGTCCCGCAATGTAAAATTTTGATTAACTGTTATTCGAAAGTAACAATTATTAATCTTATGATGCCCCCATGCTAGATTATTCGGAGTTTCTTGTTGTAAATATCTTTATCAGGACTGAGTGCGATTTTCTCATGTCTAATAGATTTTATAACATTCTGTTTTCTTTTCTTAACCTTTAGACTGCCGGAGAATCAATATATTGACGCAACCCATGATCGACACTGTGTGTATGATCAATCATTGATATAAGGTACCTTAAGTACCAGTTTTCTGAGGGCGATATACTCTTCAAAATCCCGGCAGTCTAAAGGTTAATAATCAAATTATTCAGTCTTGGAACTCAACAAAAGTGATAGTATTTTTAATGATTGAAACTTTTATACCTTTAATTTTTTACGAACAGTCTTGTTGCTCTACTTGGGTACTATATATTTTTCTTGTTAAGCCAATAAATTCTATTTGAATTGACAAAAATTTTTTTATTAACTCGTGGAATATTGAAAACATTGTTAGCTGAATAATTGAAAGTATCAAATTTTTCTATATACTCCTTCATATCGTTATAAAAATCATTACACTTTATATCATAAATAAAACTATCGATATCAATATAGAGCAGTATGCAACTTCTGTTTTATATATCTTAAGCATAAAATTATAATGAAAATCGTAATAACTGTCTTAGAAATATCCAATACCGTGAAACCTATATAAATAGACATATTTATTAAAATCTCGTTTTTTTCAATTATTCAACAGATACTAAGTTTTCTTTAAAAATTGATATACTATGAAAATTCAGCTTTGCTAAATAAGATTCTGTACCATGTCTAGCATCCCATTGTGTTAATAATTTTACATCAACGTGCCTACAAATATTCTCCATAGTCTTGCCGTACCCAGCATTATTCATCAGCTTAAATAGATTTTTTTCAAATAAATTTTTAGCTTTTGTTCTCATACTATTGTTTAAATCAATGTAAAAAACAAAATGTTAATTTAGTCACATATCCGTAAATAATTATAAATATAAAATAACGTAAAAACTATACTATTGCGCAATGTTTCGGAATAACTCACAAGTCCCGGACTACCCCACCACTCTTCAGAGGGTAGTCCCAGAAAACCGAGATATCACTTCCAACCAACCACGGACTCCGGAAACATCGACTAATCAGGAGAAGGAAGAAAAGTACCCGTCCTTATCAGACCACACCAAATTACCCAGGACATCCTCCCACGCAAATCTTGACCTATATAATTGAAAATTAGGCGGGTCATTGCTCTTTAAAAACTCGCGCATCACGCAAGCAGTCAGTCAGTCAAAATTCAAAATTCCGAACTCCGAATTCCGCGTCACCGAAGTCAACACGTCAGCCATAGTCATCTAGCCGCCAAAGGTAAATTGTGAAGTCAGTCTGAGCTCCGAACTCCGAATTCTGAGTCACCGCACCCGTAGCTATCCAGCCACCGAAGCGAACGTGTGAAGTCACTCCGAGCTCCGAACTCCGAATTCTGATCCACCGAAGCCGCAGCCATCCAGTCATCTCAGCCATCGTCGATTCCGCCTTGCCACGAATAATCCGCCGTGAAATAAAGGTGTAAATATTGTGAAAGTTTCTTAACCAGCAAAATAAAGAGTAAGTTTCTACATACATACCAAATACATACCTCTTCTTTGTTTCTTTACATAAACAAAATACAACACTTAATTTTCCTCATCCGAAAAAACTTACTCTTCTTTAGTTAGTTTTTCCAAAACTTCCTCCTAGCCAATCATTAAAGGCTACTTTATATACTTTCTGGTCGATTGCGGGAAATTCTTTGATATCACAAAGGTTTCTTACTACCTATATGTCCAGGAAGACTTAGTAGTCTATCCTGTCAATTCCACTTTTCTCCCATAGGAAAAAGTACATTATTTGATAGGGTCGTCCCGAGTTATTAGATTTTCGGATCTAGACTCGAAAGGATCCAACCGTCGATTCATTTCGACTAGTTATGCAACAGCGCGACGTAACAGACTGCTTAAATTTTGATATTCTATGAGTTTTTATAAGTGCAAGTCCATGTGGCACAACCTGCTTCATATATCTATCATGAAATACACAATTTCTTTTATGCATAATGTTACGATACGCAATTTTAAAATTTATTTTTAATCTCAAATTTATTTAATGCTTAATGAAAATATATTTAATAATTTAATTTAATAATAATCAACTATCTAAAATCGACTATCTAAAAACCGAAAGCCACCCGACTAAGACCAATGGAATATTATTAAGGAATAAAAATCAATAACTCTTACATTAAAACACGCATACGCGAAAAAGCGAACACTCAGACGTCACCCGAAGCTGAGGTAACCTGACCCTATTGTAACATTTCAATCCGAACTCGACGGACTAAGCAGCTTACAACCATCTTAAAACGTCACCACGGGTGCAAGAAAGAGAGAACCTACCAAAGGAAAATAACTGCACCCGAAGTGCAAGCTCAGGGATTTAGGCAAGGAGAGAGCAAAGCTGAGTGGGAGAACTACTCTCCTTCAGTGCTGGAAAACTGCAGCCGGACTCGGCGGAGCGGGGGGGAAAGGCCATCCCTATCCCGATCCATTGAACCAGGCTGCATTTTTCTAACCAGGCAGTGAGGGTTAAACCGGCCAAGGAGCCCAGCAATTAGTTTTAGACAGTGCTTGATTAGCCGGCCAGAGAGCCGAATAGTTCAGATATTTAAGAGATTTAATTGAAAGTGATAGATAATTAAGAGATTTACTTTGAAATATTTAATTGACGGTATCAGATATCTAAGAGATTAACTTGAAAGATTTAATTGAAAGTAATAGATAATTAAGAGATTCAATTCGAAGATCCATTTAAATTAATTCCCAAAAGAAGAAAACTTAATTGTGAAACTGCGAAAACCTACCGATCGAGAATAATAAATGAAAAACAAGTACCACGAATCAAAGGAGCATTCTTATTTTGATTACCATCACTAATAACCCAAAAGTGATAAACTAAGAAAGGAAAGAGGACATGTTATAATAATTACCCGGAGAAAAATGTGCCATGCATAATTATATATAAATTTATATAAGTGCTTATATATAACTATACATAATTATATATGGATATTGTCTCTATATAATTGTACACGATGATATATGATTATATATGATCACATACGATTGTATATAAACATATACAATTATATATAATGTTCAACCGTGAAAAATAATGCATAATCACAAAAAATATTTATTTTATTTAATAAATTTTATCCTTTGAAGAGATTTTATATTGTTCAAATACTAGATATTTGAACTTTCTAAAAATTTTTTGATCATGAGGAATTTGGGTTATACTTATACCCGAAGTGTTGATTTTTCTCTTGCAGAGGCATAGAACGGGTCGCCACCTAGCGATAATTATACGCAGTGCATCAAAAAGCATAACTTATTGTAAACAGTTATGAACAATCATGCACAGTTATATATGACTTTATACAATTACATATGATTTTTTATAACTATATATAACTATATACAGCTGCGTATGAAAGTACGTGAGTGAAACTGAAAACTTTGGAGTTGAAAATTATACAATTATACATAGTTGCATATAATTATGTGTGATCATATAATTCTATATATAAATGCATTCAATCTTATATAGTTATATAGAGACAATATATATATATAATCATATATAATTATACATGATTATTAATAATCATATAAGTTTTTATATAGGGTTATATATGATTATATATAATTATATATAAATCATTTTTACCCAGGTAATAATATAAAATAAAGACCACCAGGGTAGAAAGATTTAAAAGAATATAAAATATACCAGGCTGAAGGAAGATCAAACCACGCCTAAAGGTACGAATTAAAAACTTACTAATTACGAAGAGGAGAGAGAGAGACCGAGTGAGTTGCGCTGCGTTTAAAATCGCAGTCGGGTCCGTTCGGGACGAGCGTACGAGGTCCCATCCTTATATAATTCTATAATTAAACTTATAAAAGATTTTCTGTTACGTATAACGTAACACATAAATGTAGCCAATAATTTGTCATCTTTTCCTCCAGGTGGCAATATATGTTCAGGGCGAAACGGTAAATCGTTATGCAAACTATAAACTGTTGAAGGATAATCTAGATCAACTTCTAAAATATAACCAACGGGTACATCATCATTAATATCCATATACTTAAAATTTTTCTATTCTTCTACTCATTCAAAAGAATCGTATGGAAGTGTTGCTTGGATCGCCCAAGCCTAAAAATTAGTATCCAAATACATTAAATAAATATTTTCTTTATCCTCTTGATCTCTTTCATATACTTATTATTTGCAGCAGATCTATTTGAACATAAATCTACAAATAAAAGCATAATAAAACTATAAAAAATATCAATTAATAAAGCGTGGAGTTGTATAGTAATGCACTAGGTCAAGTTTGCATGTCTTCAAACAATACTCACGAAAATTTTCAAATACATCAGCTAATAATAATATATCAGTTTTCATATAAAGATAGCTATATTCACCAAGCACTTGTACATTGAAAGTCGTCCGTACATTAAATGTATGCTAGTAATCTTCATCAGAAAGTTATTTTTTTCAAGTAACTTTGTCTCATCCAATCTTTCCCAACAGCTGATATATTCGTATGGAAATATATCTTTTCTCGTTAAAAGCTTTCCTGCCACAACGATCTCATGCTCTGCTTATTCGGCGTAATTGTGGAGACATTTGGTGGAAATTGCGAGGGGCTAGCATAATTCGGAAGACAGTTACAAACGATAAATCGAGCAGAAAGGTGGCTTTTTACTCGCTTTTTTACGTTAACAAATTGTTTAAACAATGATCTAACTGTTCTGCCACGACGATCTGATGCTGTGCTTATTCAGCATCATTGTGGGAATGTTTGGTGCAAATTATGAAGAGCTAGCATAATTTTGATGAAAATTACACGCTATAATCGAGTAGAAAGATGGCTTTTACTCGCGTTTTTACGTTAACAAATTGTTTAAACAATGATCTCACTGTTCTGCCACGACGATGTGATGCTCTGCTTATTAGGCGTCATTGTGGGATCATTTGGTGCAAATTACGAGGGGCTAGCATAATTTTGAAGAAAGTTACAGGCGATAAAACGTGCAGAAATGTGGCTTTTACTCGTTTTTTTTAAGTTAACAATTTGCTTAAACAATAATCTCACTTTTCTGCCACAACGATCTTATGCTCTGCTTATTCGGCGTAATTGTGGAGACATTTGGTGCAAATTGCGAGAGGCTAGCATAATTCGGAAGAAAGTTACAGACGATAAATCGAGCAGAAAGGTGGCTTTTTACTCGCGTTTTTACGTTAACAAATTGTTTAAACAATGATCTCACTGTTCTGCCACGACGATGCGATGCTCTGCTTGTTGGACATCATTGTGGGAATATTTGGTGCAAATTGCGAGGGGCTAGCATAATTTTGAAAAAAAGTTACAAGCGATAGATCTGATAGAAAAGAACGCTGCTACTTTATGCTAATTTGTTTAAAATCTTAAGTAGCCATCTAGGATTAAGTAGTTGTTGAATTCTGATATTGGAATCGTAATTAGCGATGCTAAAAACCCCAAATTACCCATTTGCAGTCGATTATAGCGCATTTCGTAAAAATTAATTTTTATGGAACGCTCCGTTCAGCGGGTAAGTCCAGCGGGTAGCTTCAGCTTCATCGAGGTCCCCACCTACACCAAAGCTTATTATACGTATTTTAACCTCCTGAATCCGGATTTTGTGGGTATATGATCGAGAAATCCCGAGAACATATCTAAATTCACGTTTTTTGTGAAAAAAATGAAAAAATCATCGTGAAAAAAATGGAGAAAATTAATTGTATTATACGATTTTTATACAAAAATTATTGTTTAATAATTGCAAAATTATTTATTTACAATGTAATATTGTTAATAAATGTTATAATATTTTATTAACATATTTTGCCACTGGTTTTACCTAAGCGGTACAGTTGGCTAGCTGCAGTCTTAGTCATTCAGGGGCAGCTAGAGTATAAATATAAAGCGGGAACATTTAAAATTTGAATTTAATGAATTAATAATTGTACAACAAAACATTACAGCAAACATAAATTAACAATAAAAACATAAACATAATCGTATATACTACATATATTTCTTATGATACGCAAATTTAAAAAATTTAAATTTAATATAGCTGCCCTAATAGCAGCCCTCGATCACCAAATAGAGACAACGAGGAAAATGAACCCCATTTTCTCACAATTGAAGAACAGGCAAGTACACTCGGACTTAATAAAACCTACCTTGTTGATCTAAATCATCAATGACCTCAGAAACTCATTGGATCATGGGGACCTACCAATTCCAACTCAACACTTACGCCCCGAAGAATTAGCATACATCTCCAAGGTCGACGCGACCAAGAAAAATGGTCGTATACTGATCATCTTGCACGTGCCATTGATGTCAATAACACCCTACGACCTATATAAACTCCACCCGCTTTTGGTCCCACGAACAATAAATAACTTAACAACGAGCTCCGCATTTATCGAAATATCGCATGAGTAGCTAGTGTTGAGCGCAGATCACTACAACTATCTGAAATTTAACCACGATACTTTAATGAGTGCGTTAAAACACATTACGCCTACATATGTACTGCCGTCGAACCTATCAGGTTAAGCTCAAACACCAACGACTGCGAGATAAACATGCTATTGCGACCCGTCGTCAACCAATTTCGGCGATGCGAAGTTGTTATAACGGGCAATAACCCGATACAGTGGAATTACTTAAGCACCCAAAACGCCTGGCTATTTTGAACACCTAAGCCGGAATCCATCTGTATAAGCTGCAACAATTACCCAAATAAAATAGTCCAATTAACCGGAATAGGAGTACTAAAACTAGCAGAGAGATGCAGGGCAAGCACTCTGGAAGTAATGCTCATGAGCGACAACCAGCGACAAACGTAAATACAATATATATATGTATAAACCCGAGTAACTCTCAACATCACAGAATTATATCCAGCTCTACTAAACCACATCGAGGAACTTTATGAGGAAACAACTAGTCGAAAATCATGGCCAACATAAAATCAATCGATTCATAAAATAATAGAAAAAGTACAAAACTTAAAAACTCATAAAAGGGAACTAACCACCACGAACTATACACTTTATGGCGGACTTACGATACAAATGCTTACTGTTACTGCTATTACTATACTACTTATACTATGGTACAGAAACAACCGCGCCAACAAATCCTCCTACTCTTCGTTAATAAACATGGACAAACAAAAATCGACGGTTCCTAATAGGAACGCTCCCCAAACTGAAAATACGACGCAACCGACAGCTTCCGACAAATCATACAACCTACCCCAACAGGTAGCACAACTTAACTACTGAAAGGGCAAACCCCCTCATAACAGTACTTCCCGCGTTATCGAGATGATAACCTTTTTAAGTAGGGGAGGGTAAAACCATGACAGTTGAGTTTCATAAACCAAAATATTCACTATTAAAGACACAAATAAACCGACGATGGCAACCCCCCCCCTAAACAACTGCGAACTAGTACCTCATGACCAAAATGCACCTCTATGGGAATTGTTCAACCTGCTAGAAAGCTACGGGAGGATCTAGAACATCAACCGAATCTCACCCACGCACATACAAATCCAGTTCCAAGACCTCCGCAGCTACCTACGATACACAAACCAAATATCCGCACCAAAACCCGAAAATACAAAGACCAGGACACTAACATCTACGGAGAAACGTCAGTCTCCATTGTAAAAATCAGGACAGACGCAAAACACATGGACAACCTCATAAACTACCTAAGGGACCACAAGAAGACAGCGACAACTACACCATCACCGGAACCCAGTATGACAACGACACCACCACCAGCGGAAACCAGTATGACGTCTGCACCCCAACCAAGCACGTCCCAAGCTCCCAAACGTACGCCACCGAATAGGTGGATCATGGAGGATGAGGCCTGACAGAGGATCCATGTACTCATTCCGCCCAACAAGACCAAGGTACAGTTATACGCGGACATGACCAATTTCGAAGGGCGAAGGGCGGTCACATCGCGCTCATCTGCTTCTTCCATCCAAGGAGCATGGAACTAGCCCTCGACAACCTAGCCAAGGACTATAAACCACGACAGATCACCCTACGGGTACTAATAGAATATTCGGGGCCCCTGAAGATCGCCCACTACGCATGTGGTATTAATTTACTGTACATCAATTTAAAACTAAATAAATATTAATATTACCTGTACAATAAATAAAATAGAACATAATAAACAAAATGGTTTGAAGGTTATGATATACGCATGTCTTATACAATTATACCTATATATACGCAGTATCACGTGATCGCGCGCGCTGTCCGCTCTCCCCACCACAGGCGCTTTCTTGTTTGTCAAATGTCGGAGCTGCTGGAGCTCCGAATCGGTATAACGTGAGTACCGACAAGTCGGCATTCAGCTAACGCCGAATCGGCTTTCAGCTAGAACCACTTCCGAGCTCCGAGAATACCGAAACGTCGGCGTTACGGTAGAACCGACCGTCGGAGCTACCAGAATGCCGACTAGCTTTCCGTGTATACTTTGCTGAAACAAGAACTCCGTTTCTTATTAGTGCATTACGGATTCCGGAGAATTGTGCATTTTTATGCAAGATTGTTCCGGAACGTACAACCAGCTGTTTTTATAGCTGGAGAATTGCTCACGGAGATGGGAATGGAGCACATGAGTATCTGCAGTCAATACATCGTTGCTTATGAAGAGATTTATGATTATGATTATGAGAGATGATGAAAAACGAAATATTTTATTTGAAATTTTTTTCATTTTGCCTCGTTTTTTATACAAAAATAAATTTTTCTATGAGAAATAATTTTTAAATTCAGAATTTAGTACAGCAAGACGCTCGTTACTGATGGACGACAGTGACAGCCCCGCGATGTCTGAGTCGGAGAATGAACCTTTTTACGTTGCTTCCGATGAAGAAAATGACGGGCGTGCTAACCCCGCAGCTCGTCAGCTGGACTACGCTAGCGATATCGCAAATGACGAAGTTTCCAACCACGAGGAGATTGAGCATCCCCTGCAACCGCTAGACTCGAGAAGCCAACATCCAGGGCAACAGAGCAACCAGGTGACGACGACGATGACACTGCGAATGTAATAGATTTAGAGGATGTCATCGGCATTCATTCTTCGGCTACATCTTCTTCGTATGAATTTTCATCTGCGGATGTAGTCGTAGACGAACAACCGCTCGCTTTACGCGTGCTGCGCTCCATCGTGGCACTTATACAGAGTTATACCTTATAGTCATGAAAACGATACAGCGAGCACAGCTGCTACGTAATTCTTATTATCGACGAAAGTCACCTCGAGAAAGGGAGTACCATGACATCGAGGACGGGCGGCGCTTGGTTTACAACGCTTTCGATGAAACCAATATTCTGGATCGGCGTGTTAACAAACGTAAGTGTTTTTTAAAAAATTATTATTTTTTAATAAATTTTTTTATTTATTATTATTTTTTTTAAAAGTAAATCGCACAAGACTCGCGAGTCACTGAACTCGATGTGTCGGATATCGGTAGCAGCAAAAACTTGGCGGTATACGTTCGAAGAATCATGCACGTGAGAAGAATGCAAGCATTGCTCTGGTTTCACGATCAGGCAGTGGATGAAAATTCACCACTATGTAACCTGCCGCATATCGAATTGGCCGATCTTCTAGAGCGTACACACGAAAGTTTCGCCGACCAGTCCGAAGAATGATATTTAAAAGTAAAAACAGTACCATTATTAGTTTAATAAAAATATTTAACCGATAATTATTCGAACATTTTTGTTAATAATTACAGCCGATCGAATAAGATGACGCATCGTTCAGTATGGATTCAGCCCCCTCGTCCACAGGTTCCACCTGGCCGTCGCTGCCTCCGTCACTGACGCTTTCACCCCAGCCAGTTTCGATCCACCAGGAACATCCATCTGCCGAAAGCTGGTATGAATGACAGCGAGAGTGAGGAAGCCATGTAGGTAGTAAAACGATTATTCGTATAAAAGAACCACCTTCCGAACGCGTCAATCCTATAATATGGTTAGAAAGCGCTATTAGAGATATTCACGAATATTTAACAACACTGGCGCGTGATGTAAACGAGACTTAATTGGAGTATGCATTAGTAGCGAGAATTTCGCACATGGACCGGGTGGCATATCGCTAAGACCTGTAAGGACCTTTTTTACGAAGATCTGTAGGGGTTGGTTAACAGTTTAACACAGAGCAACGAGAATTTTAGTATCGATTATGGTACACGAAGGCCTCTTAGTAGATGGCTACTTACCCGCAACTGGAAATGACAATAAACCCACTGTATTCGACTTACAAGGATGTAATCGCACAGATGTCTCGTATGTTTTAAAAACAATCAAATGTTTCTTCTATGCCTAAGTCCATTTTCAGATGTATCGTTGTTCGTGATAAAAAAATGTAAATGTTTACATATTTTCGACGGCTAGAACAGCGGGCCTTACAACGGCGCGAGCGGTGCTCGTGCATGCAGTTTTCTTCAGTCTTGTCGCAGCATTTTTAGTTTCTTCGCTAGTACGACTTGTGTAGTGTGTGGTTTTTATTAATACGACGTGTGTAGTGTGTGCCTAGAGCAATTTTTATTAAAAAATAAAAAGAAATGAGTGACGGAAATAACAAGCAGCCTGCCGCCGAGTGGAAAGCAGACTCCAGGGAACTCCGGAGGATTTATGAAATTGAATTGGGCCGATGGCTCGATATACTCCATGAGGAGGACAACGAGAGTTATCGCCAATGCCAATTAGAGGAGGATCGTTAACGAGCCGCAGAAGAGCTAGCTCGCCAACAACGCATCGAGATGCAGCAGGAAAATCGTCGCCGACGACAAGGAGCCGAGCGTCAACGAGCAGCAACTGTCAATGAAAATTGGGACAACGATCCTAAAAATCGTTGGATATTCGCACACGGCCGGGGGTTTTACTGGAACCCTGACCGGCAATACGACAGCGGGTACGGGACGGACTCGTAGCTGGGATAAATTTAAAAAATGGTAAAAATTTCAATTTTTAAAATTTTTATTAATGGATTTTTTTTAATCTTTAAAATATTTTATTCAGATATTGGCGCGCTTATAAATTTTTTAAGATAAATTTTTGTAATTTTTTACATGTGCGTTCTCTCTCAATTTTTAATAAGACTATTTTTATACAAAAAACTGTTTTAATTATTTAATTCTCCTTACTTACTTACCTTAGCCTTAATATATATATATATATATATATATACTTCTCTCTCTATCTCTGAACGTTTTTATAAACCTTGCTTATTTTTTTATTACAGCTATCGGCGCGTCATTGTGCGTTATGGAAAAATGTAAACGTTTACATATTTTCGGCGGCTGGAACAGCGGGCCTGGCAACGGCACTGTTCACGCATGCAGTTTTTTTCAGTCTTCTCTGAGAGCACGTGTGTTTTTAGTTTTTCTTGTGAGCGCATAGTGCGCAGTGCATAGTGTGCGATTTTATCATAGTGCAGTGTGCAATTTTATCAAAAATATTAATAATCAATGGAGAAAACAATAATTAACCACCGGCAGAAGAATGGGTAGTCGGCCCCGCGGAATTAAACAGGATATATCAGGCCGAGTTGGACTGAAGTTTTTAAAAATTTTCTTCAAGAAGAGTAAAAATAATTTATTTCATTATTTAAATTGCACTCTTTAAAGATGGATTTTAGTAAAGTTAATCGTGTGGGAAGAATGAATTTTTTACCTACGAATAACCTTACTGTTAATTAAAAGTATAAGATTACGAATATTAAGAAATTGAAAACTAAATTTGGAAACATATTATACATGGAATTGGATGAATCATTTAGAATATTTTTACCTGCATGAATATCTAAATTTCTGTTAAATGTCTAAATGAAGATTTTTTAAATAATATTTTAAAAGAATATCAAGAAAAAAATATTTATTTAGAATATTTCGGTGGTATTACCAATGAAATTCAGTTTAGTTATTAATCAAATGGAATAAAAAGATTATGAATTTACATTAGTGTGAATATAAATATATAATATTGTAAATAAAAAACTGATACACCTCGCACGATACATCTATATTAACATCATTAAATAAAAATTCTATTTTAAAGTTATCTAATTACTGTCAATAATGCTACTCGAGAAGGTATCCTATGGCTCCATCAGTTGACTCTTGACGCTGCTCAAAGATACATTCTGTTGTCTGCTTAAACAACTAGGTAAAAATTATTACTTTAAGACTTTGCATGTGATTTGCATGAAAATTAATTTTAAAGAAATAAAATTAATTTTAAAGTGTGAAAACAATGAAAGAATTAACAGAATCAAATTTTATTATAGATAAAATGAGCAAAGAATACGTATCTCGGAGACCTTGCATCCGCATGCTGACAGAGTGGATGGACACCAGTTGTGGGGAGAATCATGTGCTAGGAATATTAGGAGGCATCATGGCACTGAATCGAGGATATGAAGTTAGAGTTTATATGCAAGGAATAAAAACTATACTGAGAAAAGTGAATAACGTGTATTGGTTTGAGAAAATCGCAGAAGAAGAAATAATAACAGTAGTTTAAAAGAAACGTAATGTGTAGCAGTACCGTAGATATCCATGTGTATTTTATGAGTTTCAAATTAAAATGTGTAACTTAGAATTTTTATTTTATTTATACACCTTCCTAGTTAAAATAATAAAACAAATATAACATGTGAAAAAGAAAAATATTTTTTAATAAATTTAAAATGGCTTGGAATTATTTGAAATTGAAATTAAAAAACTCATGAACTTTCAAGTGTAAATAAGTGAATAATTATTTCTAATGAATGATATCTTTAAAAAGAGATGAAAAAGAATTAACAGTAATAGTTTTAGTTATAAGATAAAGTTGTAGATTAAATTTTTTAGTTATATAAATAGCATTTAATACTTCTATTCTTTTCATACTTTAAATTTTAATTTTATTTCTTGAAAATTTATTTGAAATTCAGTAAAAACTTCAAATTACATCAAAATAGTAAAACAAAAATAACATATGAAAGAAAGGTAAAATAAGATATTTTTTACTAACTTTGAAATTTCTTAGATTTATTTGAAATTGAAATTAAAAAACTCATGAACTTTCAAGCGTAAATAAGTGAATAATTATTTTTAATGAATGGTAATATTAAGAAGAAATGAACAAGAAACTCTGGGAATCTATATTTATAGAAAACAGAATCGAGGTTGGTAATTGATCTTCTTTCGAAATTTGGTGTAAGTGCATCTTACCAATCAATTCAGCTATATGAAGCCTCAACTATAATAAACCCACCAATTCAACGTATTGAAAGTGCTTTTGTACAATTTGTATTTGACAATACTGACCATAATGTTGGAACATTAGATGGCCATGAAACCTTTCATTGCTTAGGAGATATTGCAGTTTACACTCCAGATTTTGAAGTTGCAGTAGAGGGTGATTCCCAAAAATGTTCAAAAATGCCAACTGCTGTGGATATAACATTATGTAAACAAATTAAAATAACCCCCTGTAGTTACCTTGATTCAAATGCATTAAAAAATATTGAATTTATTTCAATAAAAGCAATGCATTTAGGTGATCGACCAATTGTTCCAGAACATTATACGACGTATGCATGGAGTAAAACTTTGGAAATACCAAGCCTACCATCTTGGAGAGGTTTCATGGAGCTTATATCCAAAGATAAAATATATTCACTATCCCATATAACTTGTTTACCATTTATCAATCAGAACCCCATAAATTAACATTGAACATTGAATACAGCTTTACACTATGCAGCTGCAGAAAGTAAGAAAATAAATCAAAAAATTACGTTTGTTACTTTTGATCAGCCATTGTATTGGAAATCTCGCTGTATTGTTGTATAATTAGAGGGATAAGGAGTTAGAAAATGTTGTCATTCGCTTAGGAGGCTTTCACTTATTAATGTCCTATTTAGGAGCCATTGGTTACGTTATGGATGGAAGCGGACTTGAAGAAATGTGGTCAGTGGTATATGCGCCAGAATCCGTTAAAAAAATGCTTGCGGGTTATGCATCTCAAGAGCTTTACGAGCTTACATTTTGAGCTTCACGGCTATAGCTGTTATTATTTGTAAGTCAATAAGTAATACAGCTGGAGTAGAGGAATTTATTCATGAATTTTTCGATAATTGGACTGAAGAATCTTTTACAATAAATGACTATAAACGTGATCATTTGATAAAACATTTATCGCAGGGATTTATTGAAAAATTAAATTATTTTGAAAACAAAGATCCAACTTCAAAATTATGGATACAATATTTTAAATGTATCACCATAGCCTTGCAATTTATAGAAGCGTAACGCTTAGGCGATTGGAAACTACATCAAAGACTATTAAAGATGTGTTACCATTATTTTATTCCAGTGAGCATTTTGCTTATGCAAAAAGTGCTCAAATTTATCTTCAAGATATGGAAAATTTGGAAGTTATAACGGATCCTATAGAATTCGATCGCTATATACCAAAGATGGTTACTTGACTATACGTCGATCGGATAAAGCATGGTCAGGTGTATGGAGTTATATGATTATTGAACAAACACTAAATAGATTTTTCGGTACAGATTTAAAACATGGCCGCGGTGTTACTCCCAGCGTTGTGGCATGTTATTTATTTGCTATGCCATCAGCGTTTAATGTAATGGAGTGTTTAGAAAATTATTGTGGATTGAAATCAAGTAATAGTGAACAACATGTTGATCTTTCTGATAGTAGAATAAAAAGAGATAAAAATGACATTAATGAATTTATAATCTGGCTTCAAAATCATAATCCTTTCAATCATCCACATGGATTAGAAAAATATTAATATTTTTGGTTTAATTCTCTATAACTATCGAGGTTGCGCATGCGCGTGATTGGGGATGCAATGTGCCTGCATTATCGGTAATCGGGACTACTATCGAGAATAGGGTCCCCTGCTTAATTAATATTTAAAACTTGTTTATTATGCCCGATGTTTATACTTTCGATGTTGTCAATAGGCTGTTGTCACTTATTCGTTGTTCTGTGCTCTCTTGTTTTGTTCATTTCGAAAATTCAAAAATGTAGAAAGGAAATTCGAAGTTATCAATGAGCGTAAATGGCTTTAATTTTTCTTAATGCCCATTATCAATATAATTGTCAGTCAATCGTTAATATCTAATGGTTTTCGTTACTTTTCTTTTTTTTTTTTAGTTCGAATGTATTTTGTATGTTATTGAAGAAGAGAAAAAAAATGACCGTTGGAAAATTAACGCGTATGAACATCTAATTATTATTTTTTTTATGCGGGTATTGAATGCATAGTTATAGTGATACTCCTTTTGGTTAATGCCTCCGTTATTATCCGTGGCAACGAGTAATAATACATTTACAATCGTCAATTACTTGCTGTTTGTTTATTATATATATTACATATTATAATGCTAAGATATAAGAGAACTCTTATATTGTACATAATTTATGATATTCCTTCATAATTTTGATCATCATCTTTGTGAAAGTGGAGAAGGGCGATTTTTCATATAATGGGTCTTTTATTAATTCGTTTATTTCCTATGCGTAAGTTTATGCTACTTAGTTATGCACATACGCCTGCTTTGTTCTTGATGCCGATAAGCAAAGAATGTGCGGCGTCAGCCCTTAGCTGATGCTGTGGAGTCGAGAGATGAAAATGCATACGCCGTTGCCTCAGTGCGTCTATGAGTACGAAACGCGTTGGTGCTCCTTTCATCATATTTATATTAAAAGTGATTTCTTTTTTTGTGACAATTTACTCCACCTATATACTCCGTGCAATGAAAACCTCCATGTAAGTGTAGACCTTTTCTTTTTTTTTCATTATTATTTATTATTATTATTATTATTTGTTAACTAGATAATATTACATAATTATACATAGTATACATTGTAATAAAAATAAGTATTATTATCATTAGTTATGCATTTAATGCTCTTATATAACAATAACAAGTAATTCTTCAATTATATATATTATCCTTAACACGGTTTTCAACTTCTTTATTTATTTAATTTATTATATCTTTCATTTATTCTATCTATATTTAATAATTTTAGTTTTCATTATAAACTGTTATTTATTATATCTTTCATTTATTCTATCTATATTTAATAATTTTAGTTTTCATTATGAACTGTTATTTATTATATCTTTCATTTATTCTATCTATATTTAATAATTTTAGTTTTCATTATGAACTGTTATTTATTATATCTTTCTATGTTGCAGGTCCGACGCTGTGGGTCGCCTTAGGGAGATCCTGGGGCGGTGGTCCCTTGAGGAGG